>SJYT01013540.1:361682-406678 GCA_006410635.1 Cephalophus harveyi | reverse complement strand
GTGTAGAGTCTTCTCTTGTGTTGTTGGAAGAGGGTGTTTGCTATGACCAGTGCATTTTCTTGGCAAAACTCTATTAGTCTTTGCCCTGCTTCATTCCGCATTCCAAGGCCAAATTTGCCTGTTACTCCAGGTGTTTCTTGACTTCCTACTTTAGCATTCCAGTCCCCTATAATGAAAAGGACATCTTTTTTGGGTGTTAGTTCTAAAAGGTCTTGTAGGTCTTCATAAAACCGTTCAACTTCAGCTTCTTCAGCATTACTGGTTGGGGCATAGACTTGGATTACTGTGATATTGAATGGTTTGCCTTGGAGACGAACGGAGATCATTCTGTCATTTTTGAGATTGCATCCAAGTACTGCATTCCGGACTCTTCTGTTGACTATGATGGCTACTCCATTTCTTCTGAGGAATTCCTGCCCACAGTAGTAGATATAATGGTCATCTGAGTTAAATTCACCCCTTCCAGTCCATTTTAGTTCGCTGAATGTCGACGTTCACCCTTGTCATCTCTTGTTTGACCACTTCCAATTTGCCTTGATTCATGGACTTGACATGAACTTATTCCCCCCCAAAAAATTTTCTATCAATATTTTAAAACTTCTCTAAGAAAGATCTATATTAAATTACTATAGGAGTAACACCAAACGAGTGCTCTTTACTGTGACATAAACTAAGAGCAAAACATAGTTGGTGAACCATTAAATGAACTGGAAAATTTAGCATTATTTCTGTGAATAATTTAATCAAGTCACATTTTAAATCTCAGACTGGTAATCTATACAAATGTTACTCCCAAAAATCTACTTTACTCATCAAAAGGAATTTTTAAAAACAGGTTAGCATCCCAGGCAAGTTTCATCATAAAAATGACCTTGTTAAAACTAGATTCCTGGACCCTCCATGGAATTCAGTATATCTGGGGCCAAGGAATCTATTTTTAGTAAGTGTCATAGATCAGAGGTTCTCATAGTATGGTTCCCAAGCCAATAATCAGCATCATCTGGAACTTGATAAAAATGCAAACTCAGCCCAGACCTCATAAATTAGGTCCAGGTGAGAAGCTGACAAATTTCATCAAGGAGACAAATTTAAGAAGCATTCTGTATAACACAAGGTACTTGTCAGTTGTATGATATTACCAAACAAATGGAAAATCAACAAGGATGAGAAGAAGGAAGACAAATAAATAAATAAATAAGGAATACAAACAAAAGCAAAGGGACCTAAATATATATCAACTTAACAACATAATCACATGAAGTGGAAGGGGAGGGGATATCCTAGCTAACTACACAGTATTTGGATCATGCAACCTTTAGCATTAGCAAAGACAAAACGAGTCAACACAAACACTGTACCCTAGTCACCCTCTTTGTTTCCTACAGTAGTACGGCTTAGCTATTCCAAAATTACTTTGTGAGTATTTTAGGACTAAGCAACTAGGTAATATATTGTTGGAAAGGGAAGCAAGATTTCTCACTTCTAGAAAAACTTGTTTCCTGTTGTTCAGTCACTAAGTCATGTCCAACTCTTTGTGATCCCATGGACTGCAGCACACCAGGCTCCTCTGTCCTTCACTATCTCCTGGAGTTTGTTCAGACTCATGTGCATTAAGTCGGGGATGCCATCCAACCATCTCATCTTCTGTTGCCTGCCTTCTCTGCCTGCCCTCAATCTTTTCCAGCCCAAGAGTCTTTTCCAGTGAGTTGACCCTTCACATCAGATGGCCAAAGTATTGGAGCTTCAGTTTCAGCATCAGTCCTTTCAGTGAGTATTCAGGGTTGATTTCCTTTAGGATTGACTGGTTTGATCTCCTTGCTGTCCAAGGGACTCTCAAGAGATTCTCCAGCAACACAATTCAAAGGCATCAATTCTTCAGCACTCAGCTTTGTTTATGGTCCAACTCTCACATCCATCCATGATTACTGGAAAAATCATAGCTTTGAATATCTGGATCTTTATTGGCAAAGTTATGTCTTTGTTTTTTAATATGCTGTTTAGGTTTGTCATGGCTTTCCTTCCAAGGAGCAAGTGTCTTTAATTTCATGACTGAAGTCACTATTGTCACAAGAAAAGAAAAGCACTGCTAGAATAGACTCTGCAGTTTTGAACTAGAACAAGAGATATCAGTATGAACACATGCTTTTTTGTTATGTATATACAGCGAGATACAAAAATATAGATTTCTGAGTATTATGTGTATTATGCACATTGTGTGTGTACTGTGTGTAAGCATACATATAAGAAACTCTGTAGCTAAGGGGGCCTAGAAACAATGCCACTCAAGTAACAGTGAGCATCTAGCCCCCAGATACCACTTTGTGAACATCATTCGCCAACAAAATGGAATCAGGGCTCCTTGGAGAAATGGCCGATTTCAGTGTCAGAGCAGGAAAAGCATAAAATCAACCTGAAATTTCTCGTAGTGTTAGAAAGAAAGGAGTCCAATTAAAAAAAAAAAAAAAAAAGATAGATGGAAAACATCAAAAGGACACAGAAGCTAGTTTAAATAAGCCCCAACTCGGCAAATGTTGGACAGTGTGATCAAAAAAATAAATAATAATAGTAACTGAATAGCTCATTAAATGAAATAATAATTTGTATAGCTCATCAAATATAATAATCTGTGAGTCCATCTTGATGGGAAAGAAGGAAGGAAAAAGGGAAGGGGAAGGAAAGGGAAAAGGTAAGAGCAAAAGAATGGAAAGTACTTCTCACAGAGCCTAGCACTGTGGCTTGCATACAGCTTCTTAAATAACACTATGTCTAAAGTTTCTCAGTTAACACTGAGCACACTTGTTTACTTTACAAACAACGCATCTTTCTTCTCTCAAAATTTTAGTTGGTTCTTTTTTATACTGTCAATTTCTCTCATTATATTCATATTTTCTTTATATCCTTGAGTACATGGAGGATATTAACACTAACCATCTACTGGTTCTATCACCTCAGCCATTTCTGGGTCTGCATCTATTGTCTATTTTTTCTTTTTCTCTGGGTTAGGGTTTACTTTTTCCTGTCCTTCATACATGTAGATTTTTCACAGGATGCCAGACATGATGAATATTACATTTTTGAGTGTTGGATCATGCTGTTTTTTCTTAGAGAATGTAGAATTTTGTTCTGGAAATTGGTTAAGTTATTTGGATGACTTAAGTGTGAACTTTTTAAGCTCTTTAGGGGGAAGTGTAGATCAGCCTTGACTCTAGGGCTAATCTGGCCACACTTTTTTTTAACTTTTTATTTTGGGTATTGGGGGATAGCCTATTAATAATGTTGTGATAGTTTCAGATGAATAGTGAAGGGACTCAGTCATACAAAGACATGTATAAATTCTCCCCCAAATTGGCTTCTTATCCAGGCTGGCTGGACCCATTTTAAACTGTGGATATTATGGGGTTTCTGCTGGTATTCAACAGTTCAGTTCAGTCACTCAGTCATGTCCAACTCTTTGCAAACTTCATAGACCACATCATGCCAGGCTTCCCTGTCCATTACCAACTCCCTTGAACTTGTTCAAACTCATGTCCATCGAGTCGGTGATGCCATCCAACCATCTCATCCTCTGTCATCCCTTTCTCCTCCTGCCTTCAATCTTTCCCAGCATCAGGGTCTTTTCCAGTGAGTCAGTTCTTCGCATCAGGTGGCCAAAGTATTAGTGTTTCAGCTTCAGCTTGAGTTTTTCCAATGAATATTCAGGACTGGTTTCCTTTAGGGTTGACTGGTTTGATCTTGCATCCAAGAGACTCTCAAGAGTCTTTTCCAACATCACAGTTCAAAAGCATCAATTCTTCAGCACTCAGCTTTCTTTATGGTCCAGATCTCACATCCATGCATGACTACTGGAAAAACCATAGTTCTGACTAGACAGACCTTTGTCAGCAAAGTAATGTCTCTTCTTTTTAATATGCTGTCTACGTTGGTCATAGCTTTTCTTCCAAGGAGAAAGCATCTTTTAATTTCATGGCTGCAGTCACCATCTGCAGTGATTTTGGAGCCCAAGAAAATAAAGTTTGTTTGATGTGGAAGTTTCCTTTGCTTCCCCATCAATTTGCTGTGAAGTGATGCAACCAGATACCATGACCGTGGTTTTCTGAATGTTGAGTTTTAAATCAGCTTTTTCACTCTCTTCCTTCACTTTCATCAAGAGGTTCTTTAGTTCTTCTTCACTTTTTGCATTAAAGGTGGTGTCATCTGTGTATCTGAGGTTATTGATATTTCTCCTAGCAATCTTGATTCCAGCTTGTGCTTCATCCAGCCTGGCATTTCTCATGATGTACTCTGCATATGAGGTAAATAAGCAGGGTGACAATATATAGCCTTGACATACTTCTTTCCAAATTTGGAACCAGTCCGTTCTTCCATGTGCCGGCCTAACTGTTACTTCTTGACCTACATACAGATTTCTCAGGAGGCAGGTAAGGTGGTCTGGTATTCCCATCTTTTGAAGAATTTACCGGTTTGCTGTGATTGACACAAAGACTTTGGTGTAATCAATGAAGCAGAAGTCGATATTTTTATGGAACTCTCTCACTTTTTCGATGATCCAATGGATACTGGCAATTTGATCTCTGGTTCCTCTGCCTTTTTTAAAACCAGCTTGAACATCTGGAAGTTCACGGTTCACATACTGTTGAACCCTGGCTTGGAGAATTTTGAGCATTACTTTGCTACCATGTAAGATGAGTGCAATTGTGTGGTAGTTTGAACATTCTTTGGCATTGCCCTTTTTGGGGATTAGAATGAAAACTGACCTTTTCCAGCCCTGTGGCCACTGCTGAGTTTTCCAAATTGGCTGACATATTAAGTGCATCACTTTCACAGCATCATCTTTTAGGATTTGAAATAGCTCAACTGGAATTTCATCACCTCCACTAGCTTTGTGCATAGTGATTCTTCCTAAGGCCCATTTGACTTCACATTCCAGGATGTCTGGCTCGAGGTGAGTGATCACACCATCATGGTTATCTGCGTCATGAAGATCTTTTTTGTATAGTTCTTCTGTGTATTCTTGCCACCTCTTCTTAACATATTCTGCTTCTGTTAGATTCATTCCATTTCTGTCCTTTATTGTGTCCATCTTTGCATGAAATGTTCCCTTGGTATCTCTAATTTTCTTGAAGAGGTCTCTAGTCTTTCCCATTCTATTGTTTTCCTCTATTTCTTTTCATTGATCACTGAGGTAGGCTTTCTTATTTCGCCTTGCTATTCTTTGAAACTCTGCATTCAAGTGGGTATATCTTTCCTTTTCTTCCTTGTCTTTCAACAAGGACTCTCCAAATATCTTTATAAGAAACTAATTATTCCTGGCCCTGTGTGATTTCCGGAAATTTCTTAGCTTACATTTCTATTAACTTCTTTTTCAAGAAGTTTTCTTTCCCAAGATCATGGATGGACTGGTATTTAGCCAAAGAATCAAGGCAACCCTAATGCTAATTTCCAAAGAAAGGCAATGCCAAAGAACGCTCAAACTACCATACAACTGCACTCATATCACATGCTGGTAAAGTAATGCTCAAAATTCTTCAAGCCAGGCTTCAGCAATACATGAACCATGAACTTCCAGATGCTCAAGTTGGTTTTAGAAAAGGCAGAGGAACCAGAGATCAAATTGTCAACACCTGCTGGATTATCGAAAAAGCAAGAGAATTCCAGAAAAACATTTATTTCTGCTTTATTGACTATGCAAAAGCCTTAGACTGTGTGGATCATCACAAACTGTGGGAAATTCTGAAAGATATGAGCATACCAGATCAGCTGACCTGCCTCTTGAGAAATCTGTATACAGGTCAGGAAGCAACAGTTAGAACTGGACACGGAACAACAGACTGGTTCCAAACAGGGAAAGGAGTACATCAAGGCTGTATATTGTCACCCTGCTTAATTAACTTAAATGCAGAGTACATCATGAGAAACGTTGGGCTGGATGAAGCACAAGCTGGAATCAAGATTGCCAGGAGAAATATCAATAACCTCAGATACGCAGATGACACCACCCTTACAGCAGAAAGCGAAGAAGAACTAAAGAGCCTCTTGATGAAAGTGAAAGAGGAGAGTGAAAAAGTTGACTTAAAGCTCAACATTCAGAAAATTAAGATCATGGCATCTGGTCCCATCACTTAATGGCACATAGATGGGGAAACAGTGAGATATTTTATTTTTTTAGGTTCCAAAATCACTGCAGATGGTGACTGCAGCCATGAAGTTAAAAGATGCTTACTCCTTGGAAGAAAGGTTATGAGCAACCTAGACAGCATATTAAAAAGCAGAGACATTACTTTGCAAACAACGGTCTGTCTAGTCAAGGCTATGGTTTTTCCAGTGGTCATGTATGGATGTGAGAGTTGGACTATAAAGAAAGCTGAGTGATGAAGAATTGATCCTTTTGAACTTGGTGTTGGAGAAGACTCTTGAGACTCCCTTGGACTGCAAGGAGATCCAAACAGTCCATCCTAAAGGAAATCAGTCCTGAATGTTCATTGGAAGGACTGATGTTGAACCTGGAACTCCAATAGTTAGGCCACCTAATGTGAAGAACTGACTCATTTAAAAAGACCCTGATGCTGGGAAAGATTGAAGGCAGGAGGAGAAGGGGACGACAGAGGATAAAATGGTTGAATGGCATCACTGACTCAATGGAAATGAGTTTGAGTAAACTCTGGGAGTTAGTGATGGACAGGGAGGCCTGGCGTGCTGCAGTCCATGGTTTGCAAAGAGTCAGACTCAACTGAGCGACTGAACTGAACTGAACTGAATGCTAATTCCTCTGTATCTCTCTGCCTTGAGTATTCTGCTCCATCAATCAAGCCCCATTTTACTCTGAACTCTTCACTCTTGTCTCCTCAGTTCAGCAATACTGTAGGGTTCTGTTTGAGTTCTCCCAACTTGTATCATGTCCTGGAAGTTGTCTCCACCCCCAGAAAACGTTAATAATATATAACTTGCTTTGTTTCCTTCTCTCAGGAATCACTGTTCTGTTTTATCTTTGTCCATTATCTGAAAATAGATGTTTCTTCTTTTATCAGGTTTTCTAATTGTTTATAGTTGAGTAGTAATTCCAGAATATATTATTCCTTTATGGCCAGAAGCCACTTTTGTTGACCTTTTTATAGTAACTTCTGAAGACTGTACTCACATAGTTCAAAACTTGGTTTTCTTTAAAGGCAGAAGTGAAACTGGGTTATTACTTGGTGGAAATTTGTGATCAAGGAAATCTATGTTTTAAATAGGGGTTATTGATTTGGTGTATATTTCACTTTCATATATATATATATATATAATTGAATTTTGCTCAGCCATAAAAAGGAATGAAATTGAGTCATTTGATGATTTAGGTGATGCTAGAGTCTGTCATTGGAGAAGGAAATAGCAACCCACTCCAGTGTTCTTGCCTGGAGAATCCCAGGGACGGGGGAGCCTGGTGGGCTGCCGTCTCTGGGGTCGCACAGAGTCGGACACGACTAAAGCGACTCAGCAGCAGCAGCAGCAGAGTCTGTCATACAGAGTGAAGCATGTTAGAAACAGAAAAATAACTATTGTATATTAATGCATATATATGGAATCTAGAAAAATGGTACTGATGAACTTATTTGTAGGGCAGGAATAGAGACAGACATAGAGAATGGACTTGTCGACACAGGAAGGGAAAGAGAGGGTGGGGTGAATTGAGAAAGCAACACTGACATAAACACACTATCATGTGTAAAAGAGATAGCTAGTGTGAAGCTGCTGTATAGCAGGGAGCTCAGCTCAGTTGTCTGTTATGACCTAAAGGGGTGAGATGGGGAGGTGGGAGGAAGGCTTAAGAGGGAGGAGGTATATTTATAATTAGAGCTTATTCACATTGCTGTAGAGCAGAAACTAACAAAACATTATAAAGTAATTATACTGCAATTAAAACATAAATTCAAAAGTAAATGAGAGTTACTGCAGCATATGTATTGGCTGAGAGGAAAACTTGATGATGCAGGAATGAGAGGAAATAATTGCAAGAACAAATTCCTTGCGTGACAACAGGGGATGGGACGCAAAACACAGAAGAAAGGGTTCATTTTATATTGGAACACGTTAGCAGTTAAAGATGACAAGGAAAACTGCACAGGCACAGACATCAGCAGGCTGATAGATTTTGGTGAGAAAAGCAAAAACATGAACTCATACCCCCACTCCTATTTTCCCAGTGAAAACCAAAAGCAGGATCATCAGTGAGTTTCTCAGGCTCTCTCTCAGGGAAGCCAGCTGCCATATTGTGATGTGCTCTATGGAGAACCCACGAGACAAAGAACTGAGGGAGGCCTCCTGTCAAAGCCAGGGAGAGACAAAGGCTTTCTGACCAGTGGTCGATGAAGAACTTGGAAGCCGAGGGAGTGAGCTTGCAAACAGATCCTCCTAAAATTGAACCTTAAAATAACTGCAGTTCTAGCTGACATCTGCATGGCAGTCTTGTGAAAGACATTGAGGCAGATGTCTCCAGATGTTGCAGCTGGGTTTTGGACCCACAGAAGCTATGAAATGATGAATGAAATTTGTTTTAGGCCACTAAATTTGGGGTAATTCATTATATGGCATAGATAGCCAAGGAAGATACCAGTACCTGGAAGTGGGGTGCTGCTATAATACCTAAAAATGTGGGTGTGGCTTTCGAATTAGGTGATGGAGAGAGGTTGGAATGATGTGGAGATGCATGTGGAAAAAGTCTGAAATACCTTGAATAGACTGTTGGCAGATATCTACATTTTAAGGACACTTCCAGTGAGGACATGAAAGGAAGTGGGGAATATGTGATTGGTGACAGGAGGAAATGGGATCTTCCTAATGTTGTGGCCGAAAGCTACGTAACACATCTGCAGTTCGGTGGACAGAATAGAAGGTGCCTACTGAACTGGTGATCTCTCTCCAGGCAATTTCCAAACAAGTGTTGAAAGTGCCTCTTGTTTCTTGTTGCTGCAAGAGGAGAGATATTCCTTGAGAAAGGGCTGTTAGACAAAAGAACTTTTAATAGTACTTGAGAGTTGGGAAATTCTCAGCCTCTTCAGCTGGCAAACAATGTTAGAACTAAGAAATGGCTTCTGAGCAAAAATCAAAGGGAAGGCAGGGAAGAGCTTATTTCTAAGAGTTCCATGGGCTTTTATCTAATGGAGTGAACCCTAGTAAGATTCCCAGACAGCTGTGCGATCTTGTGAGAGAATTATAGCAGAAACACTTTGGCTTAGACTGAAGGAGGCTGAGGTCATAAAGGGAGGAGGCCTAATATGAGGGGTTGGGGGAGAAATGGTCAAAGAGTAGGATCCTTGAAACTGAGATTATAAAAAAGATCCAGCTTATCAGCAGTGGCAAGATCCATGAGAATCGGTGAACGAGATGTAGTGAAAACAAGAAGAGTCCAAATAAAGCTTTCAAGAAATTGAAGACCATCCAGGTGGGTGCTGAAATCACTAAGCATGCTGACAGAGTGATTCTGAAGAGACAAAGTAAACCAGGTGTTAGCAGTTACAAAAGTCCAAACTCCCTCATGACCCTTGCCTGTGTATCCACCTTGATTTCTCATCATTCCCCAGCTTCTCAACCACACATTTGGGAATTTCAAATTCTCAAATGTCTTTATTTGACTGTGTTTTATTGCAAATGCTCTTCACTCTCTCTGGTTCATTCTTCTCTCCCCTCTTAGAATCTAAACAGATACTTCTAGCATAAGTTTCTGCAAGTCCCCATATGTATTATATCAACAGCATTTTCCAACTTTATGTTCTTTATCTTTACTATTAGGTCCAAGAGGGCAAGGGTTGAGTCTGAATTGCTTAACGCTGTTCCCTATACTCAGTTCAGTGTCTGATGTACTCATAGGCATTTCACAAAGGAAGAAGAGGATTTCCTTCCTAGGTTTAAGAGAAAATTTCAAAATAGCAAATATCTGTGGTAGCTCTACTTTGGATTCTCTGACAAACATTAATATCTGAGTTCAAACAATGCTTTCCCATAAGGGACTTATTTATAAGGCTTTAAATTCCTTTTAAACAATAGACTTTAGTTCCCTTTAAACTTATTTACACACAGAAGAATTTGAAAGAGTTCTCTTGTGAATTCTCTAATGCCTTGGGGAGGTGTTTTTGATGAAAAACTTTTCTAAGTAATCATCATTATAGAGTTCCTATTCCATAGAGGTTTCATCTGTTATATTGGCCAGTTCTTCCTCCTGAGCTGAAGAGTCTTATTTAAATTATTTGGAGATGTATTGCCCAAAGATGTACACAGAAATAGCATTCAAGACAGAAACAGCATGTGAGAGTTGGTAAAATGGACATATTAACCAAATTATACAGTGAAGAGTATAAATAAAGTGGCAAATGGGAATTCCCTGGCAATCCAGTGGTTAAGACTCCACACGTTCACTGCAGGGGACCAGGGTTCAGTCCTTGGCTGGTGAATAAAGATCCCACACACCACATGGCATGGCCAAAAATAATAAAAATTATTTCTTTTAATAAGTGGAAAGAAAAAAAACCAAGACATTTCTCAAATGGCATGCAATAGGTTTTCCTATATTGATATTTTTAGAAACCTGAGTTCAAAATAAAAGAAGGTTGAAAGAATCTACTAAAGTCATCATATGAGCAAGTTGAAAAATCTATTTAATATTATAATTTTCTCATTTTTCTGCGTCCATTTAGATGAACAGATCAATGACCACTTAGCTGACTAAAGTTCAAATTCTCAGCTATCGCTAATTTACTATGCAATTTTGAAATGTTCTAATATATTCATATATAATATCCTTCTCATAGAATGCAGACCTCCAGACATAACTATGGCCCACACATTATAAAATGTAAATCCTTACACATGGTCATAGAGCTACCAAACTGGGCGCATTACCCTACCTCACTGATAATATTTGAAATTCTCTCAAATGGCACCTAGTGAGATTTTGATTACCACCAAAGTACTCAGATCATCACAAAAATGTACTTCATTGTAAAGGAATTAGTTTCTCTGAGCTAAAATGTGTTTTGGTTAAATAAAGCAGGAAACTTTATGCCCCAGAGGTCAAATACATTCTCATCAACCACAATGCTTCCTTTCTTCGCTCAAGACCCAGAAGTTGTGGTGAGTCTCCTTTGCTCTAAGACCAACCCTTCATCTGTGCTCTTTTTCTGGAACTTGCCTATTCAACTATTCACTCTCTATCACAAATATTCAATGTGTCCCCTTCTACCATATCTTCCATTTTTCTCTCTCTGGGTCATTTTCTATAAACTAGAAGCAAGCTCATTCTGTCCCATCCTTTAGATGTTCTCCTTTGGCTGTGCATTGCCTATTACTCCTCCACCTTCCCCATTTCACTACTCAGCTAAGCTTCTTGGGCCTCTTGAGATTTGCAACCCAGTCATTTCTGTTGTGGACATTTATCTACCAGCTGCCCCCAGCATCTGCCTGGAAAAACTACTCTTCTGTTCGACTGAAACACTGGCAGATAGATATAGCACATTCTCAACAGCCAGATACTCCATTCAAGACACTGGCCCTAATGAGAACTGCACTTATTAAAGCAGCAGGGGTTTGCAGGGACTTCTAGACTTATCCAGTGACCAGCATCAGAGGTGAAAATTATCACACTCACTGTCCAGATGAGACAGCAGGGGGTGTGTCATCTGTTCTACTCCTAGGGTGACTTTAAGAATTAGTTCATTGAATCCCCTGGCGGTCCAGTGGTTAGAGACCAGCACTTCCACTGCAGAGGGCACAGGTCTGATCCCTGGGCAGGGAACTAAGATCCTGCAAGCCACGTGGCAGGGCCAAAAGAAAAAATCAGCCCAGCAGTTTAACTTAAGTTGTAAATATTAACTGCTGCTACTGCTAAGTCACTTCAGTCGTGTCTGACTCTGTGCGACCCCATAGACGGCAGCCCATCAGGCACCCCCATCCCTGAGATTCTCCAGGCAAGAACACTGGAGTGGGTTGCCATTTCCTTCTCCAATGCATGAAAGTGAAAAGTGAAAGTGAAGTCACTCAGTCCTGTCCGACTCTTAGTGACCCCATGGACTGCAGCCCACCAGGCTCCTCCGTCCATGGGATTTTCCAGGCAAGAGTACTGGAGTGGGGTGCCATTGCCTTCTCCAAAATATTAACTACAGTCTGATAATCAGTAGAAAAATAAGGATGATAGTAGCTTTGCTTCTTCTAAAATTTGTCATTTACCTTTACACAAGAAATTTTTCATATTTTGGTTATTAGCTCACTCATCCTTGAAATCTCAACTCAGCTGTCTCCCTCCTAGGGAAACCTCCACTCCTCTCTTTTCCCACCAGTACACTAGACTTCCCCACCTGATGCTCTCACATCAGTCTTGTGCTCCCACATCAGTAATCACTAAAACTCAAACCCTATTTTGAGACATATTTGTACATATCTGTCCAGATCACTAACCTATGAATGGCTCAAGAGCAGAGACTATAACTATCCTTTTAAAATATAAGACAAAATACATTTTCCAAATTAAAAGCATGAGGCAAAACAAAGAATGATGTTGTGTCAGGTTAATGGGAAAGTATATCAAGAAGATGTAATAGTTATGAACATAGATCTACCCAACAATAGAGTCTAAAAATACATAGGACAACATACGACAAAATAGTGAGAAGAAATATATAAATCAACCATTTCAGTTATTTTAAAAAGTTGAAGTAAAACACACATTTAGCAAAGTGTCTGAATACATCCTTTTTTTGACATCTGTGTTCTTTAAATTTTTTTACTGTGGTAAAATGTACACAATATATACCATTTTAAGTGTACAAAATTCAGTGACACTAAGTACATTCACACTGTTGGGTAACCATCTTTACCATTCAACTTCAGAATTTTTGTCATCTTTCCAAACTAAAACTCTATACCCATTTAAACAAGAATTCTTCATTACCCCTCCTCTAGTCCCTGGCAGCCATCATTCTGCTTTCTGTCTCTATTCATCTTTATATGGACAGTTTCTAGCACATTGTCCTTTTTTTTTTTTTTTTTTTTAGGATGCACTATTCTGTCCTCTGATCAGGGCTCAAACCCATGCTGCCTGTTCTGGGAGCACAGAGTCTTAACTACTAGACCACCAGGGAGGTCCCAATTTACCCCTTATTTATAGCAACTCAATAACAGCAGAACTGAGGGAGGTGAGTAGCAACAAATGAGAAAGAATTTTAAAGAGTTAAAATTCAAGGACTTTCCTGGATGTCCAGTGGTTAAGACTCCATGCTCCCACTGCATGGGCTGAAGGTGCAGTCCCTGGTTGCGGACCTAAGATCCCACATGCCATGCAGCACAGCCAAATAATTTTATTTTAATTCAAATAGGAGTGGTAGGTATTATTACTGGATTTATTAGAAAAACTTGAATGACCTATTTACTGTAAGAATTGTAAGTATGGCTGTTCGAAACCACCGTTGTGGCTCTCTACTGAGCACAAACATAGATTAAGCACATACATTTTCAAGACAATGAAAAGATCAAATATGAGAGAAAAATATACCAGAAGAATAAATATAAACTTTCCCTCTTTCTTCAGTCAAATACCTAAGACTCCTGAACTGAGTTTACACTTCTCTGCAAATATATGCCCATCCATATCTACAATGTCTTGCTACCTGAACCAATATGAGGAGAAAAGAGAAAACCTAAAATAGAGGAGAAAGTCATACAAAAAATACAGAAATGTACACTGATATAAAAGGAAATATAGGGATAGGAGAGCTTTCGTAATCTACTTCTGTATATGGAAGCTCTTGTATTTCAGAAAAAAAATTGTGTCATGGGAATGTCTGAATTTATTTATTTGGTACTTACAGAACATATAAAAGATGGACCTTAAGGTCATAATTCTTGAAAGGATTCTTAAATAATGACTCAATATAACAGATGAATAATTTCAAGTCCTCTTTCATCCAGCACTGTATGTTCCAGTGTGTACCTGAATTAAAAATAAACTAAATTAAATCTGAAAAAAAAAAAAAAACATTCTGAACAGCCCAATGAAAGGGAAGGGCTAAATTAAATTTACCAGTGTTCTGATACAACTACCACTGTCCATTCTGAGAGAAAAAGAACAAGCTCTAATTGGTCATATGTCGGTGCCCATTTAGTCCCTTTGGCCTTCAGTTTCCTTCTTCATAAAGTAAGAGAATTAAATTCAATTATTGTTTCTCAAATTTTTTTAAATCTTGAACCACTTATGTAGGACAGAAGACCCCAAACTCACCTAGTTCAGTTCATCCCCACTTTCCAAGACAAGAGAACATGAACTATCAAAGTACAGCAAATTTAGTGCAGCATTTCTGTGTCTGCTTTAGCAGTAAAGCATGGTGATTCACACTGGAATCACCAATAAGATGCATATCTTAAATTTTTTTTATTATAATATTATAGGCCCCACATACAAATAATGAGAGTATATTTCACTGTACACTGAAAAATTCACCTGATATGCTGCGATTCATGGGGTCGCAAAGAGTCGGACACAACTGAGCGACTGAACTGAACTGAACTGAATGATAAACTATTGGTGATTTATAATTTAGAAAGCAGGCACAGCAACAGCTAAAAATTATGACTAATTTAATACAACACTAAAAGTATCTTAAGCAATACTAACATATTTCCCCATTTGGAGAATTTCTAGCTAGTAGTGACTGACTTTGCATAGGTTGAGCCTTATTAAGTAAATAGCCCATGTGGCAGAAAAGTACATAGAAATCCTCAGTAACCACCACTTAACCTAGTAACTTTAGTTACACAAAGTTAAACTCACTAAACTAACTAGTTAATAGCCCTTATTTGTAAATAAATTAAAACCTGCAGCATCATAATCATTTCACTTGATAACTGAAAAAAGTGCTAACAATTTTATCATTTCAAAGCTAGTCACAAGGACCTTCACATTTTAAGTCTATTCTTAATATATCCAACAATCATTGGAATGGTAAAGTCAAGCTCCCTTACAAATTAAAAAAAAGTGCTTCATTTAAAATTAAATGCCTAAAGACAGAGACACTAGGAAGTATTTCTTCTAACTTGTTTTAAAACTCTGATCTTATTGCACAGTTAAGCTTTATCCTTCCTCCTAACCTGATTTCAACAAACCATTTCTTCCATCTAATCAGTGGTGCTTTGGCACTACAAGGGACATGTGGCAAAGTCTGGAGATCCGTTTTGATTGTCACAACTGCTGAGTGAGTGTTACAGGCATCAACTGGGTAGAAGCCAGGGATGCTTCTAAACATCCCGTGCTTGAGCTTAGCAGCTCGGTTATGTCCGACTCTTTGCGACCCTATGGACTGTAGCCCGCCAGGCTCCTCTGTCCATGGGATTCTCTAGGCAAGAATACTGGAGTGGGTTGTCATTTCCTTCACCAGGGAATCTTCCCAACCCAGGGATCAAATCCATGGCTTCTGTGTCTCCTGCATTGCAGGTAGATTCTTTACCACTGAGTCACTGGTATAACGCACAAACCAGTCCCCCATAACCAAGAATTACCTGGCCCAGAATGTCAAAAATTTTGAAGTTGAGAAATTCTGATGAACCCTACACAGGAGTACTATATTGATATATGCCTTTATTTTCATATTATAGATGTTTATGGTGCTAGGGCAGTTGTCTCTGTTCTATTTAGCTCTTCCAGAAGGCTTGGAGATTATTTTGTTGTTTATATTTCCAGATGCAAAATTATTAATTACACTAGCTACATTCAGTATGCATTACACTTAAACAACAACAACAAAAAAGTGATTTAAAATATATGCATTGGCTACTAAGATTCCTTACTTGTTTTAGAATTTAATTAATTCAACAAGATTATCTGCCATTCGATATTTTATATATTTAAAAAGAATAAGATATACTTTTTTATTTTAAAGCAAATTTAGAAGACTATAAAAATATATTTTAAGGTTAAAAATTCCCTCATTTACATTTCTATTTTCATGGGACATAAAATAATTGGGGACTTATTAGTTTGGTCACATGATAATCCTAATTTTATCACTAATATAAAATGGTAATATTTGCTCAGAATCACATCCAGAGACATCTATTTCACACAAGTTTCAGAGAATGAAAATATTTTATCCAATATAGTTAAGTAACAACTAATGCTTGGAACATTAAAATACTTACCTGTTTGTTGAAAAACAAAAGAATTTACTGTTGTAACAAATGCCTTCCCTTCAATGTCATCTTCATATATAGAGCAGTTTTTATCTTCCTCGCTCCAAAAGCAACAGTGGAAAGGTGTTCTTGATAAGTTAGATAAGTAGTTACCACTTGAATTAAGCTTAGTTTCAACAACTGCCTCATAACGTCCATTCAAATTTGAAGTGTTCTTTGAGATTCCAGGAGGAAAGAGGAAGTCATATGTTGCATTTGATGGCATGCAAGACAACTTAAATTTCCAGGGAGTAATTGGATATGCCAAGTTAAATGCAGTTGTTACATATATAAATTCTGTTAGGACATTTAAAAGACACAGAAAAAAACAATTAATCATTTTGATTAAGATATCAATAGGAAGTATCTAAGATTAAATGATGTAGTACTCAATAGTTATTATTAAACTTTCTAAGTGCTCAATCAGTGCCTAATGCATAACTCTGTGCTTCCATTGAACAATGTGTTATGCTTAAGAGGGTACATTTATTTAAGGAGATAACTTGACTCTTTAGCAACCCTTTTGGGAAATTCACACTTCATTTACCCCATTAATCTAACAACTCATAATTATATTTTAATGAAAGTAAATTACAGCTAAATTAAATTTCCTTTTCCAAAAAAAAAATAAATAAACTACTCTTATGGACTTCCACCATAATGGCATCTGGATGTGCAATTATATAAGCAAATATTAAAGTGATGTTTTAGTATTTCTTAAGGAGAATAATGCCAAAATGTTAACACTACTTTCAATGAGTGATTTTAGAAAGGGTTTGTCTTCAACATCAGAACAGCTGGATGATTTCC
Source organism: Cephalophus harveyi (assembly GCA_006410635.1). NCBI lineage: Eukaryota > Metazoa > Chordata > Mammalia > Artiodactyla > Bovidae > Cephalophus > Cephalophus harveyi. Next base: position 389,683 of record SJYT01013540.1, on the reverse strand, counting down.
TGAATATGCCCATGATTCTCCAGATATACAATATCATGTAAGATATGTCCTTAGTATCTTCCAATAATTGATGAACAATGACAGACTTCTTACAGGAAACATTCACTGCTGATTAAAGATAATGTATCACTCACCCATAAAATTAAGAACCATTTAATAAACCTGTACCCTTCCAGAAAACCTTAAAACTGATACTTGTTTTTTAAATAATTGTTTGAAAATAAAATAATTAATTCTCCATAATTCTTTCTTTTACAAGTTATTCTAATCATCCAACAATTGTGTTGCCTCATATACAAAGCAATGCAGAATGAGGATTCTAAGAATTGTGCATGGAGTCTATAGAGTGAGACCTTTGAAGGATTATGGTAAATGTTAAAATGTAAGAAAACAAATTTTTAAAATCAGTTCACAAAAGTGCTATCCTAAATTACAAAAGTAATACATGTAAAAATATTTAAATACACAAGTAATGACTCTTACTTAGGTTTCTAGAGCATTCTATAAATATTAATAGAAATATGTATCAGATATAAAAATTAAGGCAAAAATGACTATCATGAACTAATTTTATTTTTCCCACACTGAACAATTAGGTATCATAACATCATCAACAGACTGGTTCCAAATATGAAAAGGAGTACGTCAAGGCTGTATATTGTCACCCTGCTTATTTAACTTCTATGCAGAGTACATCATGAGAAACGCTGGACTGGAAGAACCATAGCTGGAATCAAGATTGCCAGGAGAAATATCAATAACCTCAGATATGCAGATGACACCACCCTCATGGCTGAAAGCGAAGAGGAACTAAAAAGCCTCTTGATGAAAGTGAAAGTGGAGAGTAAAAAATTTGGCTTAAAGTTCAACATTCAGAAAATGAAGATCATGGCATCTGGTCCCATCACTTCATGGGAAATAGACGGGGAACCAGTGGAAACAGTGTCAGACTTTATTTTGGGGGGCTCCAAAATCACTGCAGATGGTGACTGCAGTCATGAAATTAAAAGACGCTTACTCCTTGGAAGAAAAGTTATGACCAACCTAGATAACATATTGAACAGCAAAGACATTACTTTGCCAACAAAGGTCCATCTCGTCAAGGCTATGGTTTTTCCAGTGGTCATGTATGGATGCGAGAGTTGGACTGTGAAGAAAGCTGAGCACCAAAGAATCGATGCTTTTGAACTGTGGTGTTGGAGAAGACTCTTGAGAGTCCCTTGGACTGCAAGGAGATCCAACCTGTCCATTCTGAAGGAGATCAGCCCTGGGATTTCTTTGGAAGGAATGATGCTAAAGCTGAAACTCCAGTACTTTGGCCACCTCATGCGATGAGTTGACTCATTGGAAAAGACTCTGATGCTGGGAGGTATTGGGGGCAGGAGGAGAAGGGGATGACAGAGGATGAGATGGTTGAATGGCATCATGGACTCAATGAACGTGAGTCTGAGTGAACTCCAGGAGTGGGTGATGAACAGGGAGGCCTGGCGTGCTGCGATTCATGGGGTCGCAAACACTCGGACACGACTGAGCGACTGAACTGAACTGAACATCATCAAAAGTGAATCGTCACTGCAATTGTGATCCTTTTGACTCAATCCTTCTAACATATGTTTTTGAAATTAGAACTTCTCACTAAGAAGAAATTAGGGAGCTTCTTTCATTTTATAAAACAATAAATACTAATTAAAAACATTATATTTTCTAGCTGCACGTGGAAGATTCAGTTGACTAAACTGAAATTAGCCTAAAAACCTCAAAGTATTTGAAAATTAAAATGTAATAATAAATGTCACATGGTAACTACTGAATCAGCTTAATTAAAAGATGATTCTGTTTATATGCTTCTTTTGCAAATGATATTTCTTTCCCCAAAAATGAACCCTAAATGGCAAGGAGTCCAGAATATTCATCTGAAGGCATAAGTTTATGTTATCATATGATATATATTGTCATATGTTATACATTAAGGCCCCAGACACCTTCTGATTCACTTGTAAGATAGAAGAGTCATAGGAAAGCTTCTCAGGGCACCTTTAAAGACGAGAGTAACCAAAGAGATGCTCAGAACCAGTTGATATACAGGTAATGGTTGCTAGGGGGAAAAAGGGGGGTTTTCTTAAAGACAGCCTGACTTTAATGTCAAAGACTTGGAACACAATCTAAATTAGATGATTTGAGTTTAAAGAAAATCAAAATATTTCTAGAATGCTCTAAGAAACCACTGAGAATAGTACAATGCACAGGTTCAGGCCACTGACCCTCTAAGCAGTGGAAAATTTGCATATAACTTGTAGTTGGCCCTCCCTAATCACAGTTCCTCTGTATACACAACTTCTCTGCATCTGCAGATTCAGCTAACCTTGGGCCATGCAGTACCATGATATTCACTGTTTTTAAAAAATCCAAGTATAAGTGGACCTGAGAAAACCATATCTATATACTCAAAAGTTACTGGCATTGTGTGACCACTTTCAAACAGAAGCCTGTTATGCTTCACAGAAAGTTAAAACACAAGATCTTAACAGAATGCTTTCTCTCCAGGATATTCCTGCAATAAGTAAGAGGAAGACTAGTATACATTTAATTTTTGAATATAATCTTCTGGTGGTAGTCAAGGTGGGAATTCCCAAGGCATACACAATCCCTTGATAATATCCCCTTATAACATTATCTTGTCATTGTTTACCAGAATCATAATGGGGAATACCATTTAAATGACATTTCTTTTCCATTCTAGAATAAATCTGTTATTCTATATGATAGCCATTTATTTTAAATATTATCACCAAGTAAACCAGTCCTAGATAGAGAGAATTAAAGTTTTGACGATCATCTGATATATACTGCTACATTTGCTAAATAAAATCAAAATATTTAAATGTCATTATACCTTATTTCCAAGTAAAGGAATGATAATGTGTACCTTTGGCAGGAACGCAATCAAATGTGTGTTAATCAGTCATGTCCGACTCTGTGACCCCATGGACTGTAGCCTACCAGGCTCCTCTGTCCATGGAATTCTCCAGGCAAAAATACTGGAGTGGGTAGCCATTCCCTTCTCCAGGGGATCTTCGTGACCCAGGGATTGAACCTCGGTCTTCTGCATTGCAGGCAGATTCTTTACTGACTGAGCTACCACTTACATACTCATGTTGGACTGCAAAAGGCAAAGAGCTTGGAGGAGAATTCACAGTACCTGTCAAATTCAAACTTGTATTTACTACTCAACATAGAAATTTCCTCTTCAGAAATTAATCTATAGAAATACTCTCCCAAATATACAAAGATATATGTATATGAATTTCAATGTAGCATAATTTATTACAGAAAAAGAAATGTCTAACAATGGGAATTGTTCAAATAAGTTTATAACGTAAGGTATATTCATAAAGTTCATTGTTATGCAATCATTAAATAAATAAGTATATTAATGAACACTAACAAGAAAAGTTATGAGGATAAACTGCAAAACTGTTAAGCAGGAAAAAGAAAAATACAGAATAGACAAACCAATTCTGTTTCTGTGACTGGAGATATGAGTGTGTGTGTGTGTGGTTGGGGGAGGGTATGTTTCTGGAAGGATACCCATCATATTGTTTCCAGGAGGTTGGGAAGAGTTTTCACTTTCACACTTCCATTTTTGTTTGGTTTACATTTTTAATCAAGGGCAAGAGAATTCCTAACTGGAAATGGGAAATTTAGTCAGCCAATAAATGTAACAACATCTCTAAGGGTAAAATCTCTACCTCATATATGGACATTTTAAAAGCAAATAACTTACCCCAAAGTAACAAAGCCACATAGACTTTTTGACAAATCATCTTCAGAGAAGTACACCTAAAAAACAGTAAATCTAAAACCAGTACATACAAAGATTTAAAAAATGACATATACACAAGCCATCTATGGGAAAATATAAAAGTAAAAGGATTAAAATTAAGAATTCTTTAAATTGTAATCTGATAATAATATTCTGGATCAGTATCAGCATTTAACATGAATGTAAAACAGTCAGTTATAGGTTCATTCCTATGCACATGCTATTTTACAGTTAAAACATAAGCAATACATTCATATATGGCTTAATCAAAAAAATGGCAATGTTCCTTCATGACATGACAAACCTTGACAGGTATCATAGATGAGACTGAATTTTTAACTAAACAAAAAAAGCTTACAATGCCAATTAAATATGTACAGCTGACCTAACATCATAAATATCACACTCTTCATTTTTGTCTGTGTGTGTGCTCAATTCTTAAATTCCTTTCATTTCCTAAAGTCTTTATCTTTATTATGATACCACAAAGTTGAATGATTACAGCATAGGTAATGAACTGCATATTTATTTCCAATGAAGAGAAATTTTTGCAATATGGTTTTAAAAACCCCTGTTGCAGAGTCGGGCACGACTGAAGTGACTTAGCTCACACACAATATTCACATTAGCAAGTTATCGGTAATTGAAGGAGAGTTTGATGGCTTCATATATGCAGATGATAGGGATGACTTCAGAGACAAACTTTCCCATGAATTCTATCCAATTTGAAATATACCACGAATAAGATTATTTTTACTACTATGTCATGAAATCGAATGAGAGTGTAATTTAAACATATTGAGCTTAGATTTATAAGGAAACATTAAAGGCTTTTGGTGTTCCAGTCTTTTTTATGATCTCATACTTGGGTTCAGTTCACTACATGAAAATTAATCTGAGGTAAAAAGCTGTGAATTAGGTATCAGACATCTTGGATGCCAATTGAAGCTCTTTTGATTAATCAGGTGTAAGACTTGGGACATCAGTATTCTTGATCTCAGCTTCCGCATCAGACTGAAGGACCACCCCTACAATTCCTTTCAGAGCTGCTTATGATTCTGAGAGGCTTTAGTTTAAAACAGAAACCACAGCTTGATCACAAAGAATATTATAAAGTATTAAGTGAGAAACATGTCTTATAAGTTGTATCTGAGAACTGGTAGCAAGTGACAAGCAAACAGAAAAACATGCTTGTTTAGTTCACAACTTAAATGACTCTTAGGAAAAAGATGGGTGAGTATGACCATTGTGTAGTCTGGTAAATCTGTTTGTCAGACTCTGAGTTTTTCACCAGAATTTTGGTTCTTTACACACTTGATCCCACAATGTATCTTAAGGATTTCTAGAAACCAATTCAGTGTGGTATCTTTATTATCTAATGGTATTAAATGTGTGCAAAGTCCTCCCAGCTTTTTTTATGCTACTTCTTTCTGACACAACGTTGTCTCACAGAATAAACACAAAGGCAATTTCATAATCTGGGTATGTTGCAAATATACATATCACTAGACTAAGTGTTTTGACTGAGATGACTAGTGACTAAGTAATTCAGTCCAATAATTGATTTGACTCACTTTAATTCAACTGATTCACTGAGTTAAGTGACCAAATAGATCATATTGTCCTTCCTTACATAAGACAACCATTCTTTTATTTAAACATATTTGCATAATTAATTCCTCCCCAAGGTGGAGAGTGGGGAATAAGATCAAGTGATTCATAACCAACCAATAGCATTTCCAGAAAAACAGACTAAAGAGAAAATAATCAGTGAAATAATATAAGAAAATTTCCCAGAACTAATGAGACTTAAGTCTTTAAACTAGAAAAAAAAAAAAAATCTAGCAACTTCCAAGGAAAAAGAATGGAAAACAAAAATCCATTCCTAAATGTATCATTTAAAAATTGCAGAAGAGAAAAGAGGAGTTTCCAGAGAAGAAAAAAAATAACCAAAGCAATGAGAACCTAATTAAAACAAGTGTGGCATCTCAAAACACTGAATTACAGAAAGCTATCTAGTAATGACTGATGGAAAATTATTTGCAGTTTAAAATTCTATTAGCCAATCAAGAAAGTATACAAACAAAACAAATAAATTTTAAATAACACAGTGACTTAGAAAATCTACATTCTGTGAATCTTTCTCAGAAGTAACTTTATGATGTATGCCAACAAAATGAGGAGTAAACCAGGAAAGGACTGGGGATTCGGGATCCTGAAAAGCTTGACTACAAGCCAGTTGATGGCTCTGCAGTCTTGAGAATGACCTGTCCAGATAGCAGATGGAGTACAGGTGACCCCTGAAAGGAAAAGGCCAGGATAAAGGAAGGCAACTCAAAACATACTACGATTCTGAAGCTGAAAAAATTTGAAAATAAAATAAGAAATCAGAATTACATAAGGGAACAAAGTCATAGTCTAAAATTGAAGCCATTAGTCCAAATAAGAATATGAGTTCAAAATGAGAATGGAATGGATTCCAAAAAATAAAGAGAATGAGTAAAACACTGAAAATTAAGAATAAATAAGATTCATAAATCTTCTAGAAGAAAAAAATAAGTTAGCTGGAAAAAAGCTTTATAAAAAGTCCTGATCTAAATATGAACTGAAATAAAATATGGCACAATTTTAAGCAAAGGCTGGAATTAATCCATTTGAAAGAAGGAAGATCCCTTTAACCTTGATTTTAGGAATATTCTCCATTGGGTGGCTTAGGAGTCATATTGAGCAAAATAAGATTCTAGTACTCTTCTTGGTTCTGTGATGAGTAATATTTACAAAGTTCTAAAAGCATTAATGCTGCTATTTATTGATTTTTCAACTTTTTGGCCTAATCAATAGACACAAATGAAAGACTTAATTACAAATATTAAACATAAATATCATCAATATTCTAACTCTACATTTGTCAAAATTGGAGCAGTATAAAAAACTTGGGCTGGTATAATTATAAAAGGAGAGATGGTGAGAAGGCAAAGGGTAGAAATAGCCCAACCTCTTGAAGTAAGGAGTCAAGAGAAACTATGTATAGTGAATGAAACAAAAAAAGGTTGTGGAATTCAAATGTAACCAATAAAAGATGTCAGAAAATTAATATAATGGAGGAGAGAGAGGGAAAGGTGAAATTATTCAGATAAATTCCTTCCTACCATGGTATTATATTCTTTGCAGCCAAAGATGGAGAAGCTCTATACAGTCAACAAAAACAAGACCAGGAGCTGATTGTGGCTCAGATCATGAACTCCTTATTACCAAATTCAGACTTAAGTTGAAGAAAGTAGGGAAAACCAATAGACCATTCAGGTATGACCTAAATCAAATCCCCTATGATTATACAGTGGAAGTGAGAAATGGATTTAAGGGCCTAGAACTGATAGAGTGCCTGATGAACTATGGACTGAAGTTCATGACATTGTACAGGAGACAGGGATCAAGAACATCCCCAAGGAAAAGAAATGAAAAAAGCAAAATGGCTGTCTGAGGAGGCCTTATAAATAGCTGTGAAAAGAAGAGAGGTGAAAAGAAAAGGAGAAAAGGAAAGATATAAGCATCTGAATGCAGAGTTTCAGAGAATAACAAAAAGAGATAAGAGAGCCTTGTCAGCGATCAATGGAAAGAAATAGAGGAAAAGAACAGAATGGGAAAGACTAGAGATCTCTTCAAGAAAATTAGAGATACCAAGGGAACATTTCATGCAAAGATGGGCTCGATAAAGGACAGAAATGGTATGGACCTAACAGAAGCAGAAGATATTCAGAAGAGGTGGCAAAAATACACAGAAGAACTGTACAAAAAAGATCTTCATGACCAATATAATCACGATGATGTGATCACTAACCTAGAGCCAGACATCCTGGAATGTGAAGTCAAGTGGGCCTTAGAAAGCATCACTATGAACAAAGCTAGTAGAGGTGATGGAATTCCAGTAGAGCTATTCAAATCCTGAAAGATGATGCTGTGAAAGTGCTGCACTCAATATGCCAGCAAATTTGGAAATCCCTGGGATTTCTTTGGAAGGAATGATGCTAAAGCTGAAACTCCAGTACTTTGGCCACTTCATGCGAAGAGTTGACTCATTGGAAAAGACTCTGATGCTGGGAGGGATGGGGGCAGGAGGAGAAGGGGATGCCAGAGGATGAGATGGCTGGATGGCATCACGGACTCAATGGACGTGAGTCTGAGTAAACTCCGGGAGATGGTGATGGACAGGGAAGCCTGGCATGCTGCAACTCATGGGGTCGGAAAGAGTCGAACACGACTGAACGACTGAACTGAACTGAACCATAGTATCTATTTAAAGGTTATAAATGAAAAGAAAAAAAGTCAGTATAAGCATATTATTTAGCCTTACAGAGTTAGCCAAAGGAAAAGATAAAACCAAAACTGGTTCAAGTCAGTTGTTCTCAAAACAAGGAATAACAAAGTGACGGGAGTGGGGTAAGGGACTGCTGTGCTTTATTACAGTAAGTTTCTGTAACTGTGTGCCTGGATTATTTTCATGCAAACTTATTATTTTGTCTTTTTAATTAAATTAAAAGGTGCTATTGGATTTCAGATAAAATAGCTACTAACAAAGTCCTAGGAGCTAATTAAAGGTTCACAGAAGTGGAATATTAGTTGAATTCCAAGAAATACAAAGGGAAAAAGTAGTGTCATATTTTTTCTAAGATTCACAATATTTTAACACCTTTGACAGCAGAATCTTTGCTAAAATCAATGTCATCTTATAACCACTTATGGCTTGGTAGCAGCTGTGATCTAGTTGTCACTGACCGCATACATACAAACTGGAGCACTTTCCTAATGACAGACTAGACAATTTTTAGCCATCACTATTGAGAAATACTCAACTACCTCCTGGGTAGTCATAATCCTAACAGATAACATCTTAACAATATAACTGGGCTTCCCAGGTGGTGCTAGTGGTAAAGAACCCATCTGTCAACCCAGGAGACTTAAGAGATGTGGATTTGATCCCTGGGTCGAGAAGATACCCTGGAGGAGGACAGAGCAGCCCACTCCTAACAGCAACTACAATTATCAGGTGCTTATTATGTATGTGCTTATTATGTATCAGTATGTTTTCTCTATACATTTATGCATAAACACATACACACACATGTGTGTGTGTACTATTTTCTCTCTGTCATCTCCTTCATGTTGAAATCAGTTTGGTTCAGAAATATTGTTGGTGCATACAGAAATCCAATTGTTTGATTATCTTCTAGGTTGAGACACCCAAATAACAGCTGCTAGTTAAAGTAAAATGAAAAAACATAATTCTGAGAAAAACTACGTTGTCCTATGCCTTCACTAAACAGCTATTTGGTAACAGCTGTTCTTAAACATGAGTTCACATTTTTAAAGCCTATTATAATACTATTATAGATGCTCCTGAGAATCTGTACTTGGCTCACATCTTTAGCTATTATCTAGCATAAACAGAGCACTTATATATTTCCATAAACTTTATAGAAATTATTAGCTCAAGAGTAGAGTCAGTTACTCTCTTTCTCTTCTCTTCATTCCCTCCCCTCCTCCTTTTCTCTGTATCTGTCTCACTCACTATTATATACACACACACACACATATATATATATACAGATTTTTAAGTCTGTGCTATTTCTGGATTTTCTAATTGGCAAAGACTAAAATTAATATCAATGCCACAATGCCCCTTTAGAGTGTCTCCAGCTTGGTCATTTTTATTTACTAGTCCATATTACCCTAGTTTGAATTAAAGAGGTCCATAGGTACCAGATACCTCACTTGATCTTAGCCAAAAGGCCAAGAAGCAATCCAGTAGTCATGTATCGATGTAACAGTTGGACTATAAAGAAAGCTGAGCACCCAAGAATGGATGCTTTTGAACTGTGGTATTGGAGGAGACTCTTGAGAGTCCCTTGGACTGTAAGGAGATCAAACCAGTCCATCCTAAAGGAAATCAGTCCTGAAAATTCATTGAAAGGACTGATGCTGAAGCTGAAAGTCCAATACTTTGGCCACCTGATGTGAAGAACTGACTCTTTGGAAAAGACCTTGATGCTGGGAAAGACTGAAGGCAGGAGATGGGGATGACAGAGGATGAGATGGTTGGATGGCATCACCAACTCAATGGACATGAGTTTGAGCAAGCTCTGGGAGTTGGTGATGGACAGGGAAGCCTGACGTGCTGCAGTCTATGGGGTTGAAAGGAGTCAGACACGACTGAGAGACTGAACTGATAGGTACCAGAAGGGGTTTCCCTGGTGGCTCAGCAGTAAAGAATCTGCCTGCAATGCAGGAGATGTGGGTTTGATCCCTGGGTCAGGAAGATCCCCTGGAGAAAGAAACGGCAATCCATTCCAGTATTCTTGCCTGGGAAATCCCATGGACAGAGGAGGCTGGTGGGCTACAGTTCATGGTGTCACAAAAGAGTCAGACGTGACTTAGAGACTAAAACCATCACCACCATAGGTACTAGGAATTTTCACTAAAATAGTTCTCACATGTGTGACTCTCTCCTTAAAGACCATCCATGGCCCACAGACAATGGTTCCCATAACTCTATTCTCTCCTCAGCAAGTCTCCATGCTATGCTAAGCAGAGTCATAGCTTTAACCTAGTCAACTGGACCTCCTAAAGACAGCAAAGCCAAGCAAATACTGTCCCACACTGACAGTTGCCTGTATTCACTTCAGAAGACATTTTATTGGTACCATAAAATTGTACAAGTTGGGTGAATCTAGCCTAGCAGTTCTATGAAATAACAAGTGACTTGCTGACTTTCATTCAGTGAGAATCAATATCCACAAAAATTTCACATAGCCTACCTTAGACATATTGAGTGTTTGCATTCTGGAAAAGATTTTAAACTTCTGAGTTCATAGCGCTTAAATTTGACATTGATGTTTTACTACAGATTCAGCATTTCTGTGTCTGATGTTTCTTACAAACACGAAATCTCACTTTAAAATATTACAATGGCATTAATCACATGTTTAAGCTCAGAAATATGGATTTAAGAGTTACAAGAGTGGATATTTCTGGTTTTCATTTTAAAGCCAACCGGAAGCATGAGGATAATCATAAGTCAGAACTACTGAAAAGGTTGTTAAACACATAAATATGTATTTTAAAACATCTCCTTAATAATATCCTATAGAAACAGAAATATAAGTGAAGAGAATCACTCCAAATTAATGAAAGTTTCCATTCAGCAGGAATATATAATAATTTTAAATGCATACATATACTATAACTTCAAAATAACATATGCTTATTACAATGTAGCTTCAAAGTACATTGATATACGGTGAAAACGCAGAGTACCACTAGGAAAACAACAGATATCCATACATATGGTAGAAATTTTTAATACTTTCTCCTTAAAGAATGAATAGATGGGGAATGAAATGGCAATCCACTCCAGTATTCTCACCTGGGAAATCTTATGTACAGAGGAGTCTGGCAGGCTACAGTCCATGGGGTTGCAAAAGACTCAGACAAGACTTAGCGACTAAACAATAAAATGATTGTGTGCTAAAGTTCAGTTTTTAAGTGCGTGCATTTGAACTGATAAAACAAATTTATATCAATTGATGTATAGAAACAAAAAAATAGAATAGCAAACATAAATACGTGAGAATACATAAGACTGAAATAGTATTAACAAATGACACTGGCACAAAAACATTAACAAATGTGACATACATTGAACTCAGCTCCTCCAAACTGCAGATGGCACATTATTTTTAATCACCAGTGGGGTGTTTACAAAAACTGACCACATACAAAGACATAAGGCAAGTTACAAACAAATCCAAAGACTAAAATCATACAGATACAGACCACATTCTCTATCCACAGTGTTTTTAAGGCAGGAAAAAAATAACAAAAGTATAACTATACAAAGGCCATATATTAAGACAATAAAAATTGTTTTTGGTAATCTACAGGGCAAAAAAAGATATAATTAAAATCAAAATACATTTTAAACTTATGATAATGAAAAAAGTATCTCAAAACTTAATTTCACGCAGATAAAGCAGTATTGAGAGGAAAATTCAAAGTCAGAAAGAAACCTCATTCTTAATGTGAAAAGATTTATTCTGTGAGCACTTCAAAACAACATTATACCTGAGGTCCTAGGTAAGGCAGAAAGAGAAGTAGGAAAAGATTAAGGATTATAAAGAAAGAAACAAAATTGCCATTATTCACCAATGACAATAAAAATGGACAATCCCAAAGTATCTATATGTAAGTTGTTAAACTTAGTTACAAAATTTAGCAGGATTGCTGGTGAAAAACATAAAACCAAGTATTTTAAACACTTCCCAACTTCTTATATGAAGCCAGTATTACTCTGACACCAAAACTAGACAAAGACATCACAATAAAAGAAACTACAGACCAATATCTCTTATGAATATAGATGCAAAAAATACTAGCAAACCAAACCCTCCAATGCATAAAAAGGATTATACACTGTAATCAAATACGATTTACTTCAGGAATGCAAATTTCATTTAAAATATGAAAATCAATGTTCAATCAATCATAATAATAGAATAAAAGACATGACAAGTCAATAGCAAAAGCATTTGACAAATTCCAATGATATTTCATGACAAAAAAATTCAACAGGACATAGAACTTCTCCAGCTTGATAAAGCTGCATATGAATAACCCATAGCTATGTTGTTGTTGCTTAGTAACTAAATCATGTTCAACTCTTTGAGACCCATGGGCTGTAGCATACCAGGCTCTTCTGTCCACGGAATTTCCCAGGCAAGAATACTGGAGTGGGTTGCCACTTCTTTCTCTAAGGGATCTTCCTGACCCAGGGATAGAACCCACTTCTCCTGCTTGGCAGGCAGATTCTTTACCACTCAACCACCAAGGAAGCTCTGGCTAACATCACACTTAATGGTAAAAGACTGGTTGCTTCCCTGCTAAGTGAGCAGGATCAGATATTATCCACCTGCACTTTCTATTCAATTCGAGGTTTCAGCTAGGGCAATTGGCAAGAAAAAGAAATAGAAAACATCTAAATTAGAAAGAAAGAAGTAAAACTATCTTTATTCTCAAAAGACATGATCTTGTACATAGAAAATACTAAGGAATTCACACACAAAAAAATATTTATGTTGTTCAGTCATTAAGTCATGTCTGACTATTTGCAACCCCAGGAATTACAGCATTCTAGGCTTCTTGTCCTTCACTATATCCCAGAGTTTGTTCAAACTTATGTCCATTGAGTCATCAAACCAACTCATCCTTTGTCTCCCCTTCACCTCCTGCCCTCAATCTATCCCAGCATCAGGGTCTTTTCCAACGAGTTGGCTCTTGGCATCAGGTGGCCAACGTCCTGCAGCTTCAGCACCAGTTCTTCCAATGAATATTCAGGGTTGATTCCCTTTAGGATTGACTGGTTTGATCTATTTGCTGTCCAAGGAACTCTCAAGAGTCTCCTCCAGCACCATAATTCAAAAGCATCAATTCTTCAGCACTCAGTCTTCTTTATGGTCCAACTCTCACATCCATACATGACTACTGGAAAAACCATAGCTTTGACTAGATGGATCTTTGTTGAAAAGTAATGTCTATGCTTATAATATACTGTCTAGATTTGCCATACCTTTTCTTCCAAAGAGCAACTGTCTTTTAATTTCATAGCTGCAGTCACCATTTGCAGTGATTCTGGAGCCCAAGAAAATAAAATCTGTCACTGCATCTCCTTTTTTGCCATCTAGTTGCCAAGAAGTGATGGGACCAGATGCCACAATCCTAGTATTTTGAATGTAGAGTTTTAAACCAGCTTTTTCACTCTCCTCTTTCACCCTCATTAAGAGGATTTTTAGTTCCTCTTCACTTTCTGCCATTAGAATGGTATCATTTGCATATCTGAGACTGTCGATATTTCTCCTTGCAATCCTAATTTCAGTTTGTGATTCATCCAGCCCAGCATTTCATATGAGGTACTCTGCATATAAGTTAAATAAGTAGGGTGACAGTATGCAGCCTTGATATACACCTTTCCCAATTTTGAACCATTCCATTTTTCCATGTCCAGTTCTGTTTCTTCTTGACCTGCATACAGATTTCTCAGGAGGCAGGTCAGGTGGTCTGGTATTCCCATCACTTTCAGAATTTTCCAGTTTGTTGTGACCCACACAGCCAAAGGCTATACGGTAGTTCATGAAGTAGATGTAGATGTTTTTCTGGAATTTTTCTATAATCCAACAGATGTTGGCAATTTGATCTCTGGTTTCTTTGTCTTTTCTAAATCCAGTTTGTACATCTGTATGTTCTTGGTTCATGTACTGCTGAAGCTCAGCTTGAAAGATTTTGAGCATTACCTTGCTAGCATGTGAAATGAGTGCAATTATGCAACAGTTTGAACATTCTTTGGCATTGCCCTTCTTTGGGACTAGAATGAAAACTGACTTTTTCCAGTTCTGTGGTCTCTGCTGAGTTTTCCAATTTGTTAACATACTGAGGGTAGCATGTTAACAGCATCATCTTTTAGAATTTTAAATAGCTCATTTAGAATTCCATCACTTCCACTAGCTTTGTTCACAGTAATGCTTCCTAATGCCCGCTTGACTTCAGACTCCAGGATGTCCGGTTCTAGGTGAGTGACTACACCCTCATGTTGTTCAGATCATTAGGACCTTTTCTGTGTAGTTCTTCTGTGTATTCTTGCCACCTTTTCTTAACCTCTTCTGCTTCTGTTAGATTCTTGCTATTTCTGTATATGTTTGGCAAGGTTGCAGAATACAAAATCAATACACAAAAATCATTTCTATTTTTGTGCATTAGCAATGAACAATCTGAGATAAAATTAAAAGACAATTTCACTTCCTATAGCACTAGAAAGAATTAAATACTTAAGAACATTTTCAACAAAAGAAGTGCAATTATTTATACAATGAATACTATAAAACATCACTGAAATAAATTAAAGAATACCTAAATAAATGGAAAAACACCCCATGTTCATAGACTGAAAGAACTTTTATTAAGATGACAATACTTCTGAATTTGATTCAGTATAATCCCTTCAAATTTATAGTGACATTTTGTATCAACATTGACAAGCTGATTCTAAAATCCATATGTATTCACAAGTGAATAGCTAAAACAATATTGAAAAAAAAGAATAAAGTTGGAGGATTCACTTTTGATTTCAAATTTTGCTTCAAAGCTACAGTAATCAAGACAATCAAACTAAGACCATGGCATCTGGTCCCACCACTTCATGGCAAATAGATGGGGAAACCATGGAAACAGTGACAGACTTTATATTCCTGGGCTCCAAAATCACTGCAGACAGTGACTGCAGCCACTAAATTTAAAGACGCTTGCTCCTTGAAAGAAAAGCTATGACTAAACTAGATAGCACATAAAAAGCAGAGACATTACTTTGCTGACAAAGATCTGTCTAGTCAAAGCTATGGTTTTTCCAGTAGTCATGTATAGATGTGAGAGTTGGACTATAAGGAAAGCTGAGCGCTGAAGAACTGATGCTCTTGAACTGTGGTGTTGGAGAAGACTCTTGAGAGTCCCTTGGACTGCAAGGAGATCCAACCAGTCCATCCTAAAGGAAATCAGTCCTGAATATTCATTAGAAGGATTGATTCTGAGGCTGAAACTCCAATTCTTTGGCCACCTGATGTGAAGAACTGACTCATTGGAAAAGACCCTGATACTGGGAAAGATTGAAGGCAGGAGGAGAAGGGGACGACAGAGAATGAGATGGTTGGATGGCATCACTGACTCAATGGACATGAGTTTGAACAAGCTCCAAGAGTTGATGATGAACAGGGAATCCTGGCGTGCCGCAGTCCATGGGGTCACAAAGAGTCAGACACAACTGAGCAACTAAACTGAACTGAACTCAACTGAATCAAGACAATGTGGTACCTCATAAAAGAACAGAAATAGAGCAATGGAATAAAGCTGAGAGTCCAGAAATAAACCTCTAAAATGGTTTTTAACAAGACATCTAGATATGAGGAAAGAATGGTCTTTCAATAAATGGTGCTGTGACAAGTAGATATCCAGATGCAAAAGAAAGAAATTGGTCCTTTCCTTTATTCTATATATTCAAAGTAATCAAAAACTAAAATATAAAAGCTAAAACTATAATATTCTTATATGTAAAACATAGAAGTAAAACTCTTCAACCCTGAATTAGGTAATGGCTTTTTAGATATGACACCCAAATTAAGTATAAAAATAGATTAACTAGACTTAATTAAAATTTAAAACTTTGGGGCTTCAAAGGATACCTTCAAATAAGTGAAAAACCCACAGGATGGGAGAAAATATTTGAAATTCTGCATTTAAAAGAGATCATACATTATATAAAGAACTCTCATACCAACCACAAAAATAGACAAGCAATCCAATTAATAAACAAGCAAAGAACATTTCTCAAAAAAGATACACAAATATCTTTTCATGGCCAACAAGCACATGAAAAAAATGCTCAAGATCATCAGTCATCAGAAAATGCAACTCAAAACCATAATGAGTATCACTTCACATTCACTATGATATCTTAAAGTTTTGGATGGTAACAAGTGCTGACAAGGAGATGGAGAAATTGAAACCCCTGTTAATACATTGCTGGTGGGAATATAAAATGTTGAAAACAGCTTTGGAAAACAGGCAGATTTTCAAATGTTAAACATAATGTTGCCATATGACTGAGCAATTCTACTCCTAGGTATATACCCAAGAGATGAAAACATATGTTCACACAAAAACTTATATGCAAATATTAGTAACAGCACTATTCATAATAGTCAAAAAGTGGAAACTACCCAAATATTCTTCAACTGATGAGTGAATGAACAAAATGTTGTGTATCCATACAATAAAATATTATTTGGCCATAAAAAGAATGAAGTATTTCCATGGAATCATGTTTTCAATGTAAACCCCAAGAAAATGTTCTTTTATGATTAAAGAGAAGAATGAAGTACTGATCCATGATACAGCATGGATAAATCGCAAAAATAGCATGCTAAGTGAAAGAATCTGTTCACCAAAGCAGCTAAAATTTTATTAATATAAAATGTCCATAATAGACAACCCATAGACAAAGTAAATCAATAATTTCCAGGGATCAGAGAAGGGAACTTAGGGAGTGACTGCTAAGGGGTATGGGGTTGCTTTTGGGAGTGATAATAATGCTTTTAAATTAAATAATAGTAGGACAACAGAGGATGAGATGGCTGGATAGCATCACTGACTCAATGGATGTGAATCTGAGTGAACTCCGGGAGTTGGTGATGGACAGGGAGGCCTGGCGTGCTGTGATTCATGGAGTCACAAAGAGTCGGACACGACTGAGTGACTGAACTGAACTGAACTGAATGGTTACATAACTGTGTTCATGTACTGAAAACCAGTGATTTGTACACTATAAAAGGAAATTTTTATGATATATGAATTATAGTCCAATAAAGCTATTGTTTTTAAAATACTTTTAGAGGTCAAGTTTATTTCTCTATGGCAAGTAGCAAAAAGACAATGAATTTTTTGAAAAGACATCATTTAAGATAATTTCAAAAACATGCAGTTTCTGTAAATAAATAGAACAAAATGTTCAAGGACTCCTAAGAGAAAAATGATACTATTATAATATTATTATAATATTGTCATGTTAGAGAGGATCTAAATATATTGAGAGACAGTCATGTATTCTAAAACTGAATATTTACAGAGTATTAATTTCCTTTTGTTTATAGACTCAAAACAATCTCAATGGACTCTCCATTAAATTCCTAACAAACTTTTTAGAACTTGATAAGCCAATTTGAAAAACATGTATGGAAAGATAAAGGGCCAAAGAATGCTATAGCACTCCTGAAAAAACTGGACAAAGAGGGAGGATTTACTCCCCCATTTACCAGATAGCAAGACCGTTTAAATCTGCGGTAATTACAGAAAGAGACATAAAGAACAAATACAAAGCTCAGAAACAGACCCACACATATGTCAACACTTGATATTTGAATATAGCAATAATAAGTATTTCTTGTTTTAAGCCACTAAATTTGGGGGTATCTTATTAACACAAAAATAGATAACCAGTATTCACCTTTATTTTTCCTTTTAGCACAGAGGATTAACCTTCCCTGTGTCCTTGAAGTTAGGATTTCTTTTGCATCTAAAATGTGAGTGCAAATCATTCATGTCACTTCTAGATGGAGGCATTTAAAGTTAGTTCACAATTATCCACAATTTTCTCCATACTACACCAAATGGGAAAGTCCTGTGTTCCAGGTTGTACAGAATGATAGCAATTTCCTGAATTCAGACTTCTAAGTTTCTGAAAATAGTTATGCTGGAGATATGTCCTAAACCAGAGGAAACTTTACTTGAATGACAAATAAGTCTTTATTACATTAAGTCAGTGAGATTTTGGGATAATTTGTTACCAAAGCATAACCTAGCCTATTTTTACAGATATTAGGCTCCATCTCACTAGCAATTAAAGAAATAAAAGGCAATGAGATAATACATACCCACCAGATGGGCAAAAATTAAAGTTTCTGATAACACTAAATTTTGGCAGAAATGTAGAGGGATTAAAGTAGGAATATAAATGGGTAGAAACATGCTGGAAAAGCATGGCATTGTCTAATAAAGCTGATATCTGCACACCCTGTGATCTAGAAATTTGACTAGGAGTTTTATGCTCTAAAGACACAGAGGACAAGATGGTTGGATGACATCACCAACTCAATGGACATGAATTTGAGCAAACTCCAGGAGATAGTGAAGGACAGGGAAGCCTGGCATGCTGCAGTCCATGGTGTCACAAAGAGTCACTGAGCAACTGAACAACAAACAGAAACTCCTGCATCTAAGCACCATGACATTTGTAGAAGAAGAATCATCAGAGGTTTATTTATGACAGTAAAAGAATGGAAAGGAGGGAAGGAGAGAGGGAGAAGAGAGAAGGAGGAAGGAGGAGAGAGGGGGAGGGGAGGAAGGACAAAGGGAGGGAGGAAGGGAGGAAGGAAGGAAAGAAAAAAGGGAGAGAGGGAAGGAGAGGGTAGAAATGATCCAAATATCCTTAATCACAATGAGTAAAAAATAAAATTATTATTTTCATAAAACAACATATATCCAATAATAAAAATGAACAAACAGTCACTGTCAGCAACAGCATTCAATCAACAACAAAAATGTTACTAAGCTCCCCTTACATGCTTGGCTTTGTTTCAGGTACTAGGGATACAACAGTGAATAAAACAGGAAAAAAAAAAAATCCACCCTCATGGAGTCTGCATTCTAATAAAAATAAGACAGGGAAAAAAATGATTAATAATAAGTCAGTATTTTAAATGTGGTAAGAACATGAGGAAAAGCTGAGGAAGGGGAAAGTGTTTTTTGCAAGGTAAGACGTGCAATTTAAAATATGATGACCAGAGTAGACCTCATTGAAAAGGAGACAACTGAACAAAAATTTGAAAGAAGTGAAAGTAATAGATAAGTCACGTGGATACCTGGGAGAAGAGCATCCCAGTCAGAGCAGAGATGGTCTCTGATAGACTCAAAGAATAGCAAGGAGACGAGTGTGGCTGGAGCTGAGTGAATAAGAGAAACAGCAAAGAAAATGAGAGCAGACAGATAAAAGGGAGAGGAAAAAATAGGCAGCACTTTGTAGGTAAGTCTAAGAAACATTTGAGATTGGAGATTCTGGAGGGAAAAAAGTGACATGATCTGCCACATCCTGTAAGCAGAGCTCTGATGACAATTTGAGACTGGATTATGGAGGGCAAAGGATGAAAGCAGGGAGCCCAGTTAGGAGGTCCTTACAATAATCCATGGGGGGCATGATGGCAGCTCAGGTTTGGATGGCAGCCATGGAGGTGATAAGAGTAACTATATTCAGGAATTATTTTGAAGATAGACCAAAGAGGACTTCGTGACATATTACATCTAAGATATGAGGGAATGGGAGATATCAAAGATGACTCCCAGGTTTTGGCCTGAGCAACGTGAAGGATGAAGATAGGGAAGGCTGCAGAGAGGGCTTGGGTGAGATGAAGATTCCATTTGGAGCATGCTGAACTGGAAATCTCTGCTAGACATCCAAGTGGAAATGTTGAGCAGGCAGGTCTTTACACAAAGAAGTCTAACGTTCAGGGAGATAACTCAAAGTTTCATGTATCATTTTGGAGTCATCAGTGCACAAATATAGAGATTGCATGAAATCATCAAAGAGTGTAGACAGAAAAGAACTCCCAAGGACTGGAGCTGAAGACAATCTAAGGTTAAAAACTTCTGAGAGCAGAAGAGAGACCAGCAAAGGGGACAGAAAGTAATGGCTAGTGAAGAAGCAGGAAAAATCAAGAATACATGGTATCCTGGAGGCCAACAAAGAAATATCACAGAGAGCAAAGGGTGATAACTGACAGTGCTACCAACAGGCGACGTAAGAGCAAAGGTGACAACTGACCATTGAATTTGGGAAAGGTGATGTCACCAGTGACAGTGGGCAGAGTACTGAAAATAAGATTGACAGTAGGTTTAAGAGAGAATGTGAAAAAGGAATCAAATGATAGGGAATACAGACATCTCTTTTTAAAAGTTAATGCTTTAGAAGGGAGAGGAAATGGCTTAGTCTCATAAACATAATGTTAAGCAAGAGAATCTATGAAAGGATGCCTCCTGTGTGCATATAATTTTTTAAATAAAAGGAAAACTGTGATTAGGAAGGAACAAGAAAAAGGTTTCTGGGTGTTGGCATGTTCTCTTATTTATATGGTGAATAATGAGCATTTGCCTTGAATTGTTACAATTACAAAACAGTTACAATTACAAACCAGTCAATCCTAAAGGAAATCAGTCCTGAATAGTCATTGGAAGGACTGATGTTGAAGCTGAAACTCCAATACTTTGGCCACCTGATGTGAAGAACTGACTCACTGGAAAACACCCTCCCTCATGCTGGGAAAAATTGAAGGCAAGAAGAGAAGGGGACAACAGAGGATGAGATGGCTGGATGGCATTACCAACTCAATGGACATGAGTTTGAGTAGGCTCCAGGAGTTGGTGATGGACAGGGAAGCCTGGTGTGCTGCAGTTCATGGGGTCACAAAGAGTTGGACACAACTGAGCAACTGAACTCATCGGTTACAGTGATTTGCATTATTATTTGTAAACCAATACCAACATTTGTTTTATGTACTCTTCTCCCTGTGTATGTCATAGTTCAAAATATTTACAGATTAACAAGATCATGTGTGTGAAAAGACAACAAGTAATATCACTATGGAGTTACAGAAGTTTTAAAAAATACTTGAAAAGGAATACTTCAAATTATAACCAGACCAAATTTGAATTGAAACACCAAAAGGTTATATGTACTAGGTCTGTCCAGGAGGTGAACATTTGTAATTTAATTAAAACTGGAATTTGTAAATCACATAAAAATCTTAAAAGAATTAGAGCAGACTGTAAGCCCTTTTCTTCATTTTTAACTCCACGGGACATATTTTTTTAGTATGCATTTGGCTCTCAGTATGAAAAATGCAGTACAGTATCTGCCAAGGCAATTATTTCCTTTCTCTGGATATTTTTAAAGTTCTAAGACTCCCCCCCCCTTTGGATATTGCCCTTCACAAACACAAACCTTTTAGTTATATAACAGTGATCTAACTGAAGACACGGCTGTTTTCTCTCGGTAATTTCATCACAAAAGAGAAGTAGAGCTTCTGCCAACTAGAATGGCCCTCCCAAACCATGAATGAGTTGGACTGTGAGCAGATCCATCCACTGTTTCAATTGTTTTCCAAGAGACTAGAAGCCAGGATATTTGAGTTCTACTACTCTCTGTTCATTCAACAACCAATTTCCTTAACTCTTTGGGTATCGCTTTCAAAGCGATGATCATCTACTTCACCAGAGACTATGATGGAAGACAAATGCCTGAATAATTGATGGTACTTCCAGTCCAAAGGTGTAAAGGCAAGGAAAATAAATTTAAAGTGTTTATAAAAGAGTAGGTACATACTAAGTCACTTCAGTCAAATCCTACTCTTTGAGAGTCTATGAACTACAGCCCACCAGGCTCCTCTGTCCACGGGATTTTCCAGGCAAGAATACTGGAGTAGGTTGCCGTGCCCTCCTTCAGGGGATCTTCCTGACGCAGGGAACGGTATCCCCATCATCTCATGTCTCTTGCATAGGCAAGCAGGTTCTTTACTGCTAAAGCCACCTGGGAAGCCCTCGTAAAAGACTGCTTCAAATTTATTCCACTCTCCCAAACCGGATAAAGAGCATGTGCAGGGTGTGAGTACATTATTTTATTTTAGATCAACACCACCAAAAAGAGCCACAGACATTTATAAACCTATCCTAACTACTGATGACTAAGTCTCAAATAATTTTGAATTACAAGTAACAACAAAAGCTATCCTAACATTCTGTCTGCTAAAACAAGTCAACAGTTGGTTGCTGTCTGCTTTTTATTAAAAGGAAATAAAAATATCAGTGACACTCTATAGTACACACTCCCTGTACAACTTTGAATGTGTGTGTCAATTCCTAATTTCTAGCTTATCTGTTTAGTTAACCTCTGCTATTTTTCTGGGATTCATTCCAAGACAACTAAAATACATTACTAAAATTGGCATCTATGCTATTGAGCTTAATTTCAGACAGGCTCTAAAGTGTTCTGAAGCCAGTTTTTAATATTCTGCACACAATATCATGCTAAAAAGTAACAAACTGTTCAAGAACAGAAATTGACAGGAAAGGTGCAATTTTTGTTTTCCTCCAAAACAATTTTTATTTCCTCCAAATATACCATACTGAAAGTGAACAGGTACTATACTAAAGCCACATGTTTTTGTTGCAGTGTTGCAAATCTTAACTTCAAGTTGAATGTGATTCTTTAAGCCAGACTGAAAGATGATCTAAATATTTACATATAAACTATATATTTCTAAGCTAAAAGAGTGTTTTTCTCTTCAAATTTTGGTTGAAAAGCCTTAAACGCATAAACCATAAGTGCATATTACAAAAAAATGCCAAGATCAATACAGATTTTTTTTTAATTTCATGAAATTATAAACCTAGTAATGTTTGTAAATGTTAAAAAGTCAAAGAATTATAAATTTTTAAGCTGGGAAACATCTTAGATATTATCAAGAGGCCCTCAGAATTGTAAACCAACCCTCTAACTTGACAGATGAGGAAACGGAGACCCAAAGAGGTTAAATGAACCACAGCTGTCACGGTAAATACAAATCATGTCAAAAGCCAGATTTTCTGACTCCCAGTCCAGAGCTCTGAAAGAGCATTTGTCTCAACATACTTTAATACTTGAGGAAATGAAGGTTAACAGAGAACACTCAGGCAGCCCCTCAATATAATGAACCCCCTCTGGCTTAAAAGAGCCAGTCTCCTCTCGTCCTTGCTAACCCACGTTCTAGAAATAGCACCCCAAATATCGACTTTCTCAAATGGCCTCATCCTACCTGGGGTTTCCAAAGTGATTCCTCAGCTGGGTGTCTTTTTCTCACACCTACAATTTCCTTTCAACAAGTGCTTTGCTTGGGACTGGGTTTTGTTGTTTTGTTTTGCTCTGTTAATAGGCTTGGGGAGAGCTTAGATGGAAACAGAAGCTAAACCACCCCTACAGCACATTTGTTTTTCTTTTGTCATCCAAACCAACAAATCTTTCCTCCTCCGGGCCCCAGGGCTTACTGGTTTCCGTCGCAGTCCCTTCAGTTTCCAAAGTAGCGAGGAGACCTGGAAAAGAAGTTGGCCGGATGGCAAGTCCTTTCGGGGGCGCCGAGCAGGTTCGCGCCCAGGCTGGGCCGAATGCCCTCGGCCGCGCGCCCCGATGCTGCTCGCCCAGGGTTACCCCGGAGCGCCTGCCGCGGGAACGAGAGTCCCCGCCGAGCCTCCGGGGACGCCGCCGGACCCGCCCCGCCTCTCGGCCCCAGGTGGCGCGCGGGCTCCAGCCGCCCGCGCGCGCGCATGAGCGCCGGGCTCCTCGCCTGGCCACGTGCGGGAAGAGGGAGCGGTGGGGGTGGCGGGGAGAGAGCTGGATCCCACCTCGAGGCCCAGGTCCCACCAGGCGGAGGCGAAGACGACGGCGGCGCGGGGCTCGGACACCTGCGTCGCTCGCGCGCGGACGGCCGTGGGCTCTGCGGCGGGGCGGCTCCAAACTCGTCGCGGAAGGTGCCGGGAAGCTCTGCGGCGAGAGGAAGCAGCGGAGTGTGGAAGGAGGGGCCGAGGGGCAGCGGAGGGAGAGGCGCGAGTCGCAAGAGAGAGCTCGGGGCAGAGCCGGGTGGCCGCCTGCGCGCCCAGCGCCCTCCGCCACCGCTTCCCGGGCCCGAGGAGCGGCCCCCGAGCCGCCAGGGCTCCCGCGTAGGTGACGGGGGTGGCAGCGGGGATGCGGCTGCCCCTGGTGGCAGGCACGGGGAGGAAAAGCGGGGAGTTTGGAAAGAAGGACCCCCTGCCCGCAGGGAAGCCTAGAGTCCAGGCAAACCCACGAGAAAGGTGGCACCACTGCTTTACCCGACAGTCAGCTACGGTGCCCACACTGAACCGCGGCTCTCAGACCCTGGGCTAGGCATTGGGATTCCCTCTGTCCCGCCTACTTCCAGACTTCCAGGCCTTTGTGCATCACGTGTGCCAAATGCTACAGTAAAGATCTCCATTACTGAAGGGAGTGGGAAAGAAAAGCCAAATGGAAAGATCAGAAGTGGTGAGGTAGTGAGTGTCCTGTCACCAAGAATGATTCAACCAAGCACTTTGGTCATGCTTGTCAGGAAGGCATGATTCTTTTCAATCTTGAAATTCAATGGCGTATGACGTAGTAAGTTTTAAAAAATCCGTCCTTGACCAGTCTGATTCCAACCCCAAAGTAATAAGCACTTTTTTGTTCTCCACCCAGTGTTCACTCACTGATTTGTTTATTTATTAATACATTTTTTGTTGAGACCCTACAGAGTGACGCACAGCATGCTAAGTGCAGTTACTCTGTTCCTTGAACTTGAAGCTGTGACAAGCAGTATTCATCTCATCACCAACTGTGATGAGTATATGAAGGAAATCAACAGTGTGGAAGAAAGAATAAACACTACTCTAGACTGGGTGAGTGGCTCATTTTCAAAGGTCTCTAGAAATGAACTTGCCTAACACCCTCACAGGATAAGGCATCAGAGACACAGAGACAACCTAGCCCAGAGACCGATAGGTGAAGGTGAAGGTGAAGTCGCTCAGACGTGTCTGACTCTTTGCGACCCCGTGGACTGGAACCTACTAGGCTTCTCCGTCCATAGGATTCTCCAGGCAAGAATACTGGGGTGGATTGCCATTTCCTTCTCCAGGGGATCTTCCCAACCCAGGGATCGAACCTGGGTCTCCCTCATGGGAGGAAGTCGCTTTAACCTCTGAGCCACCAGGGAAACCCTAGAGACCGGTCGAGCCAGGAGCAATCCCTCCCTGCTCCCCGACCCAGCCTCTTACTTGGCCAACGCCTGGAGCTTTGTAAATGGTACTTTCCCCAGAGGGGAATATCCTCCCGGGACCAGTGTCACTTTAATGGAGACAAACATTTTCATTGGATGAAAACAAGAATTAGAGATACTGACTTCCCCAAATTGTTGCAAAATAAAACAATACAACAGAATCCTAAATTATTTGATATGAACTAGCACTTTAGTTTTCTAGGATTGCCTTAAATGACCACAGATTCAATGCTTAATACACCAGAAATGTATTCGTTCACTGTTCTGGGGGCCAGAAGTCCAAAGTCAAGGTGTTATTAGGTCCATACTCCTCCCAAAGCCTTAGGAGAGAATCCTTCCTTTGCTCAGCTTCTGGTCGCTCCAGAACTCTATTGGCTTACATCTAAATCTCTCGAGTCTCTGTCCATCTTCACATGGCCTTCTCCTCTGTATCTGTGTCTTCTTCTCTGTCTCCTGTAAAGACATTTGTCTTTGGATATGGAAACCATCCAGCTGATCAGGATGATCTCAACTCATCTTCAGTTGGGACTTCCCTGGCAATTCAGTGATTAAGAACCCGCCTTCCAATGCAGGGGATGTGAGTTCCATCCCTGGTCTAGGAACTAAGATCCCACATGACTCAGAGCAACGAAGCCCTCTTGCAGCAACTAGAAGACCCAGCATAGTCATGCACACACACACACATACACACACACACAAACAAAAGTGTTTACCTATTTGCTCAGCAAAGACCCTTTTCCAAATAAGGTCACATTCACAGGTACTGGAGTTTAGGATGTGGACATATGTTAGGGAGAAGTCACCACTCGACACACTAAAACTAGTTAACTAATAGATACCAAAATTATTGTCTACCATGGTATCACAGTATCATTCCAGGGCCACCGTTTCAAATTGTATCAATACTAAGTATAATGAATTATTTTATGGTGAAATGCTAAAAATAAGTGTCATTAAACCTGGGTTCATGAGGAATAACTGTTGTAAGGAAAAGAAGTTCAAAGGCTCAAGCCTTTATTTCATGTTTGAGTCACAGACAATATTTGAAGGCCAAGCATAGATTCCCCATTGTTAAATTAATATATAAATACATCCCACATCCATATGTATGGATTTCTGATACTGTGATCCAATACTGAATGTCTACAAGGCAGCAAGCTCTGAGTCATGAGCTCCTATGGAGCTTACAGTCTAGGTTAGGGGACACATTTGAATCTCATTTCCTCTGGCACCATGTCTGATGCATATCTGAAGCTTGATAAAGAGTTGTTGAATAAATAGATGAGTAAAAATAAATCACTACCCATCAACTAAGCAATTATCACCACAGTGAAAAACATCTCCATAATAAGAAGATAGGATTTACTATTGCAAAACAGATTAACACCCTGACTCATTCAGTATTTTCCTAAGTGAAGGAAAAAATCCCTGAAAAGAAATCTTTGATTTAAAAAAGAACATAATGAGCTCACCTATCTCATCTTTTCAAAAAAAAAAAAAAATCATTATATGACTATTTACACAGATACAAATCCTGCTGGGAACAATCATAACTGAAGTCATAGTTAAAATGAATAAAATATTTTGTCCAAGTATCTTGGTTGATGCCAAACTGAGTCTCATTCATTGATTTATGTGGGTCACAAGCCCATATCTGAACCAGTCATAGTGGCCAATGACTTGGAATATGATGACCAGACAGGTGTGAGTCACCTGTGCACTTCTGGAAAACAGGAAATGGGAAAAGAATTGATTTCACCCTAACCAAATAACTTAGGGTGTTCATGCTATTCCATACTGAATGTTCATCCTCCATTCTACATCACCTTTCCCTCAACCATTACCTACTGTCATCATCTGCTGGTTGAGATCTTAACCATACACCAAGATCAACTGACCAATACACCAACTTAATTGACCCATCTTGGGTCAGTTAACTGACCCCCAAATTGGAACTCATCTATTTCTGGCACATGATCATTTGGAAATTTATTTTATCCCTTTTATAATGAAGCACTCTCTGATTTATCTAGCAGTTAGTTGTATATGTATCTACATAAAATGCTCTGAGAGCCAAAGTTGTGTCTTACAAATTTTTGATTCTGTTTTTAATCGGCCATATGTTTATCACATTATCTTGAATGTAGAAATTACTCAATTAATATGCATTAAACTGAAGAAGAAGAAGCAAATCTTGTAGTTTTCCATTTGCATAATTAAAAGAGCAAAAACAAAAAAAGTGCTTGTTTATGAATAAGTACTTCACAATAATATTTACCTATTGCACTGTTTAAAATTCATATACCAAAGAGAATTTTATTCTAACTTTCCATGGCATATATATTATAGGAGTTAAAAACATAACACAATCTCAGTGGATTTTAAATTATAGCGGCATAGAAAAAAAGATAAGAAATATACCAAAATGTTTCCAGTAGCTATCTCTATATTATCTAATTTAGGAGATTGTTTTGTTGGCTATTTGTCCCTTTCTAAGGAGTACGTCAAGGCTGTATATTGTCACCCTGCTTATTTAACTTATATGCAGAATACATCATGAGAAACGCTGAGCTGGAAGAAGCACAAGCTGGAATCAAGATTGCTGGGAGAAATATCAATAACCTCAGATATGCAGATGACACCACCCTTATGGCAGAAAGTGAAGAGGAACTAAAAAGCCTCTT
>SJYT01013540.1:333633-361430 GCA_006410635.1 Cephalophus harveyi | reverse complement strand
CCTTATGGCAGAAAGTGAAGAGGAACTAAAAAGCCTCTTGATGAAAGTGAAAGAGGAGAGCGAAAAAATTGGCTTAAAGCTCAACATTCAGAAAACAAAGATCATGGCATCTATTCCCATCACTTCATGGGAAATAGATGGGGAAACAGTGGAAACAGTGTCAGACTTTATTTTTTTGGGCTCCAAAATCAC
This sequence comes from Cephalophus harveyi, assembly GCA_006410635.1. Taxonomy (NCBI): domain Eukaryota; kingdom Metazoa; phylum Chordata; class Mammalia; order Artiodactyla; family Bovidae; genus Cephalophus; species Cephalophus harveyi. The sequence goes on along the minus strand of SJYT01013540.1, from coordinate 361,238 downwards.
TGCAGATGGTGATTGCAGCCATGAAATTAGAAGACGCTTACTCTTTGAAAGAAAATTTATGACCAACCTAGATAGCATATTGAAAAGCAGAGACATTACTTTGCCAACAAAGGTCCGTCTAGTCAAGGCTATGGTTTTTCCAGTAATCATGTATGGATGCCAGAGTTGGACTGTGAAGAAAGCTGAGCGCCGAAGAATTGATGCTTTTGAACTGTGGTGCTGGAGAAGACTCTTGAGAGTCCCCTGGACTGCAAGGAGATCCAATCAGTCCATTCTGAAGGAGATCAGCCCTGGGTGTTCCTTGGAAAGAATGATGCTAAAGCTGAAACTCCAGTACTTTGGCCACCTCATGTGAAGAGTTGACTCACTGGAAAAGACTCTGATGCTGGGAGGGATTGGGGGCAGGAGGAGAAGGGGACGACAGAGGATGAGATGGCTGGATGGCATCACTGACTCGATGGACGTGAGTTTGAGTGAATTTCAGGAGATGGTGATGGACAGGGAGGCCTGGTGTGCTGCAATTCATGGGGTCGCAAAGAGTCGGACATGACTGAGCGACTGAACTGAACTGAACTGAATGTCGACTCAGTCTTCACAAGCAAAAGCACTGTTTCCCCAAGTGAGTCTGGGGAAAGCTAGTTCTGAAGGATGCACTGTGAACACAGAAAATGTCCTATGGTGAGTGGAGCCTGATGTTCCTTTCTTGGAGATCACCGACATGGGCACCTGTGAGTTTGTGGTGGGGACAGACACTCTGAAGTAATTGACCAGTAGTGATGGAAATTGTTTTGAAGAGAATGGAAGTTGCAGAAATGGCACAATCGGAGTGTAGGGAAGGCTTACGTAATAGAGACAAATACCTACTTTAGTTCTATAAAGAAGAGACTACACTGTGCAGTCAGCATTTAGGGCTGGCCAGCCTGATGTGCTGACGCTGATGGCCACACAGGCTCTGAACAAGCTGGGTCATGGGGATTTAAGTGAGAGGTCATGAGTACCATTGGCTGCGCAGATGGCCAGGAAACCAGCCATCTCTTCATTTGAAAGCACTGTTGTGCTTGGTATTATCACTGGGCCCAGGAATCAGGCAATAGAATGAGGACTGAAGTGCCTACTCACTCAGTCGTGTCCGACTCTTTGCAACCCTGTGGACTGTAGCCCACCAGGCTCCTCTGTCCAAGGGATTCTCCAGGCAAGAATACTGGAGTGGGTTGCCCTTTCTTTCTCCAGCCCCTAACTCATAGTAGAACCAAAACAGACCTCAAGGAAGCAAGAGCTGAACTATGAGAGGAGGTTGAAAACCTAGGAAGTAGACACAGTAACTGAAAAAGTTTCTCTCTTTGGTTGAAATTTAGTGCCTGGACAAACTTTGGACAAGTCAGTGGACTCTAAGATGTCATCACTATATTGCAGGAGGGGGTTTTTGATTCATCAGTAAAAATTCAGTTATGATCACTAACTCCATTCAAGTAAGCAGGAACACGTGCAATCCATTTTAAAAACCTCTTCTTCCCAAAAGACTAGAGTTAAAACTAAAATGTTAGCTTGTAGAGGGTATGCTTCTACTGAGCAATTTTAGCATGTTTTTTTAAACAATTACTCAGTAACAGTTTAGTTCACATATAATCTTTCCTTCAGTCCTTATACCAGTGGCAAGAGACAGTAATTCTTATTTTCATGTTGTAGAGTAGGAAGCTGAGACGTGATGATAACTAACCTGCTCAGTCACAAAACCAGTAAAAAGCATTTCTGGTTTTCATGTCCAGTTTTGTTTTGCTCTAAAGGCTGCGTTCTTTCGACTTTCATTCCCTGTTCCTTTTCTGTGTTTTAGGCTCCAGTTCTGCCTACTCAGGAATTGTACAAAATCATATTTATTGCTCTGTGTACTTTTAGTTAATGGCATTTTGTAGCAGGTTTTATTTCTGCATTTGCTTATCAGTGACTAACTTCTGCTTTGTATTTCTCATAACTGGTTTCTCTCAGAGGCTGGCATATTATTTTGGATTCTTTTGTCTTTACAGCATCTCCCTGATGTAACTACAGAGATTAGCAGGCTGAGAAGATTTGTGTTGATTTATTTTAAATGACTAAATGATACCACTATTCTCAGGGGAAAATGCTATGTTATAAAATAGTAAGAGAAAATCTGGCGTGTGTTCAGTTATATTAATTTTCTGAACATGTACAAATATGAAAATAATGTTTAACTGTGATTGCAACTCAGAAAATAAGTTAGGCAGGTAGGTGGCAATAGATGCTCCAGGCCAATGCAGAATGGTTGAGCTAAAAACATGAAGAAGTAAAGCACTGATTGCAAAATATAAATTCCTACAATTTTGTGTCGATGATGCTTAAAGAAACAGCTTAAAAAGCAAGAGTGGTACCCATCGTGGGTCACTTTAGACCATTCTCCTGATCTGATCTCAAATATTAAGGCATGGAGTTTAATGCCCTTGGCAGGCAACAATTTCTGCTGTTTTCCTGAAGGTGGACTCCTAGTATAATAAAATATTTCTGTGTGATTAAAAAAAAACAATGGAATAGCTAAGTTTGAATCCTACTTTTGCAGGTTACTAGGTGGATAAGCTAGCTGCAAGTTATCAGAAACTTCATATTTTCATGAACAAAAATGGAGATGATGATGACATAATGAAAGTGGTAACACCTGCCTTTTCAACCTCCTAGAGTTGGTGGGAGGATCAAAGGGGATGATATAAATGAATGTTCTCTGTGAATACAGAATATACACAAATATGTGGTATTATTAGCATGGCAATTTATTTTTATGTGGGTTATGTCATTTTAGATGGTCTAATTAGTTTTTGTGATAATTATTTTTTATGGAATCATAAGAGTCTATCTTCTTGGGGGAGTTATACCTTCGTAAATTTTGAGGATGATTTTAATTTTGTTTATGTTTGGCTGGGTCTGTGTTGGCATGAGACTGGTGTTGGATTTTCATCAGTCGATAGCATCAGGCTGCCTTCTTGAAACATGCCAGATTCTTTTTCAGGTCTTTTTTGTCTGGCCTTTAATTTTAGACCAGTCATCAGGATAAGTGCTGGGTCTTCTGGATGACTTCACATTCTGAGCATAGCTTCATAAAGGAGATTAAAAACTTGACCTTGATGTAAAGCCTCATTTTACTGCAGATAGAAGACAGGTGAGACAGAGTGCCTGTAGCATCACCCCAGCCATCTCATTTTTGAACAGTAAATGCAGTGTTTTGTCCATAGGAATGACAAGCCTGCGGGTATGTGAGCAGGCCTCCTGATAGAGAAATGTTTTGTTTTAAGAGGCAAATGGCAAATGACTGAGAGCCCAGGCTCTGGAATCAGACAGACATGTTCTATTCAACCTTCCTTAATACAATCAAGACACTTAAGCTCCCCAAACTTCAGTTTTCTCATTTGTAAAATAGAGAGTATAATAACTACCTCATGGGCTATTGTCACCGGTAAATGAGAGAGCTTTTGTAGAGATATAACTAACATATAATAATCATTATGATGGATGTATGATTCACAGAGGATGGAAACAAAGGGGAAGGAAAAAGGAGTGATAAGTCCATGGTGCATCTTAGAATCATAGCCCATCCTCCAGAACCCAACTGAATTAACCTGTAGTATAACTGGGGCTTCCCGGGTGCCTCAGAAGGTAAAGAATCTGCCTGCAATGCAGGAGACACGGGTTCAATCCCTGGGTCAGGAAGATCCCTTGGAGAAGGGCATGGCAACCCACTCTAGTATTCTGGCCTGGAGAATCCCACAGACAGAGGAGCCTGGCGTGCTACAGTCCATGGGGTCGCAAAGAGTTGGACACCACTGAGCGACTACCAACAACAACATTGTAACTGATCCCTTCTCTCGATGCTGTATCTCCTACGAGTTCTTTGAGGATTAATTGTACTACAGTTATCAGTAGGACAGGATTATTAAGATTTAAGTTGTGTGATGTTTTGTTTTCAAGATCTAGGCATAGTTCCTGCCTTTTTAAGGGTAAATTTTAGACTAGATGATAATCTGTGTTTTGTTGAGAAGAAAATCCAGGTAGGGCTAATCTGTTTTTAAACCTATGCCAATGTGAGGACTATTTTTTGAAGTCTGAAGAATATAGCTTTGTGGAGAACTATGAGTGGTCTGAGGGTTTTCTTCATAAACACCACCCAAACTGGTCTATGTTTGCTTTCTAGCAGTTCACATTTAAGAGATTTTTTTTTTTTTTTTTTTAGGTTTCAGACTCTCTGTCCTCAAAATACCTCTTGTAAGCTGTCATCTTGCTGAAGATAAAAGGAACATTGCTTCAATTCTGGTCAGTTTCTAGAACTGTGTGATATTTAATAAGCCTGCCTTGCATCATTGGGGCTTCCCAGGTGGCATTAATGGTAAAGAATCCACCTGCAATGCAGGAGGCTCAGGTTCAATCCCTGGCTTGGGAAGATCCCCTGGAGGAGGGGATGGCAACCCACTCCAGTATTCTTTGCCTGGAGAATCCCAAGGACAGAGGAGCTTGGGGGGCTACAGTCTATAGGGCTGCAAAGAGTCAGACAGGACTGAAGCGACTTTAACACGCATACACACAGCCTCATTGATCCTCAAGCATATGCCTGTGTGTGTGAGTGTGTGCACCGTGTGAGTAAGGAGAGTGGTGATAGTGGCCTCCTATAAAATCTTCATGGCGACCAGGAGTGGTGGTCGGGACATTTTTTTCGCTCCTCAATAGAGGACAAAAGTTGAGAAACTCTGGCCTGACCATCTAAAATTCTGTGCAGCTTTTTGGTGATGAAACTTCCAGAAGGCCAGGGTGAGGCTGAGCCTTGGAGGGAAAGGTGTTAGGAGTGTCTGACAGGCCTTCCGTTGGATTTGAAGCTGCAGGTCACATTGAGGACAATTACTTCTGCTCTAGAGGGACTGTCCCCCTGTTTAGTTGGTTTCTCCACCAACTAATCCTTGGCTGGGTGGCTCAGTGCCCGTTCCCAGGTCAACGTCTAATGCAAAGTATTGAGCTTGGCTACCTGGTGAAGCCTGGGGATTGACACCAACTCTTTTTTTTTTTTCCCCTACCCATTTGATTTCAACACTGCTTTCCTGAAAGTCTTCTTCATCAGCAAGCATTACAGCAGTTCCTGGAAAGAGCAAGACTTTTATGATTCTCAAAACCTCTGTATCAACTGAAAAAGTTTCCCAAGGACCAGTGATACACTTCTGGGGACAAAGAAATGAAGGGGCCAGGTAACCCCTTTTTAGAACCGGTGCTGGCAAGAAAGTGATCAGAAAGCACACAGTATCGCAGTAGCATCGTTTCTTACAGGAGTGAAAAGAATTTACAGTCCGCGGGGGGCCGGACATCCAAGGTCAGAAGCGAGCAGTTCTAGGGTCTGAGCTTCTGCGACACAAACCCAGGGTGTAGGAAGCTATGCGTGCCCACAGGAATGTATGGAGAGAGAGAGAAGGGGTGGGTGATGGGGCGTTGGCTGGGAGCATCGGGGTGTCCTTGGGTTTCCAGCCCCCAGGCAGATAACTCTTGGCCGCAGGGAAAGCGCAGGAAACCTTCACCCGAGCGGGAACCGGGAGGGTGGGGGTGCTGAGACTGCGGCGGAACCAAAACAGGGTGTGGCCAGGGTGCTCCCGAGTGCTAGGCGCCCGCCTTGGTGACCCGGGAGGAGGTCGTTTTCAGGTGGCGGGGAGAGAGGACGGAGAGCTCCGGAGAAGGAAGAGCATTGGCTCCTCCCGCCCCACCCGCGCCCGGGGCTGCGCAACGCCGGGCCCCGGGCAAGGCGGCGGCGCTCTCCCGCCCCGCGCGGCCGGGGCAGGGCGGGCCGGGCGGCGCTCGGGGGGCCGGGCTCTGGTCCCCACTCAACCCTCCCTCCCTCCGCCTCCCGGGCCGGGCGGCCGGGCCAATGAGCGGCGAGAGGAGGGGAGCGGGAAGCCGGGCGCGCTGGGCCGCGGCCCTCCTACCGCGCCCGGAGCCGCAGCGCCGAACGCCAAGTTTTGCGCCCCGAGACTTTGCGCCGCGTCTCGTCCTTTGGCTCGCAGCTCGGTCCCCGGGAGCCCGGCGGCCGCGCGCTGCCCTCGGGACGGCCGCCCGCGCGCACTCGGGCGGGAGGACGCCGAGCCGGGGGCCGGGGCTGGGGGCGGCTTCTCCCGAAGATGCAGGATGGCAGCGGAGCCGCGGTCCAGCCTGTCCTACCGCACCACGGGCTCCACCTGCCTGCACCCGCTCAGCGAGCTCCTGGGCATCCCGCTGGACCAGGTAACTGCGGGCGGGCGGCCAGGCCGCGGCTGGGGCGTGAGCGCAGGCACCCTCCCCGAGCCGGAGCGGGAGGGAAGCCGGGGGAGGCGGGGAGGGGGCTATCTACCTCCGTCCCCGCCCCCATGCAGATTTCCCGGCTTCAGACTAGACAGGTGGAGTTTTGAGTTGATGTTTTTCTCCTGTAAGTATGGGGGGGAGGGGGGAGGGTATACCCTGCACAGCAGATTCGAATAAACTTTTTTTTGGTCTTGTTTGAAGCTTGGGGTTGCCTCCTTCCTGTAAGCCAGTTCTAAAGCCTTCTGAAAAATGAAATCGTGTTCCTTCTGTCAGTGCACTCAAGTCTTCATTATTTTTAAGTTAGTTGAGCCTACTTGGAAAGTAAGCCTGAGTGATGTCTAAGCAGTAACTTACCGTTTGGGGATGAGAGCCCCGGGTATTTCGGGCAGCGAGGCTTGGAAAATCGGGTTGACAGTTATTTTGTGCCCTGTGCGATCCCCATCCGCAAGGGAGGAGGGACACAGGATGCTGTGGTTTTCCGAGGGCCGTGGTTTCTTCAGTCAGTCCGTCCTCGAGGGTCCAGGCTCCCTAGTAGGACAGGTTATTGGAAGAAGAGAGAGGCTGTTGCAGGTGTTTGGACTGAGACTGAAAATAGCAACGAACAGTCATTCCAGGTAAGAAATCTTTCTAAGCGTTGAGGCTCTTAACCCATTTTTTTGGTCTCTCTAGATGCTACAGGCTAGATCTGCCCTGTGTTTAGTAGTGAGCCAGTAAATACACAGTTGACACTTGAATAAGACAAGTTTGAATTGCATGGATTCACTTATATGTGGATATTTTTCAATAGTAAGTACTACAGCGCTGTACCAGTACTGAAGCTGCTTAAATCTGCAGAATCTAGGGAGGATACAAGGGGCTGTCTCTAAATTATAGGCAGATGAACACCTGTGTGGTTGAAGGGACAGTTGTATGTTATTTAAATGGAATTGGGTAAGGCGTCCTGGAGGAGGGCCCGCATACTCCTGTTTCCTGCTGAGGTTTCATCCAGTTTTCTTCCTCTGCCTGTTCCCTAGTGAACCTTAAAAATTCTTTCCTTCGCACAAGAGCATACCTGCTGCACTTTCCACTCCCATCCCTTCAGCAATGAGGAAGTGAGAGCTGGATGTTTGCTTTACTCAGAGGCTGTTTTCTGAGCCACCCTCTACCTGGCCCCCTTTGAGGCTTTGATTCAGAACTCCACCTGATCCGACAGTTGCCTTCTCATCAGTTGTGAAATCCCGAAGGTCAGGAGGGGTTTTTTTCCAGCTGCCAGTGCCTGTTCTTGTAGTGAGGATGTCGTGACTTCCAGAGACCTGCAAAGGCAGCAATAATAGCCAATTCTCTAGCCCTGAAATGAAATCTAACTCAGAGCCGAATTTCCTTTCTGGGGAGTTTGTTTCATACTTAACCCCTCTACCCTCCATCACAATTTATTGTAATTGCACTTTCCATTTGCAGCAGTACAGCACAATCCAGGGTTTTTTTTTTTTTTGTATGGAAAGAGAGAGATTGTTATTAGATCCTGGAGATTGATGGCTAAGAGGCACCTAGGATGGATGTTATTAAGTGCCCTGTAACTGTCTCCACCATCATCTCGAGTCCCCTGGATTTCTGGCAAAGGCATCCTGGTTTTAATTTATAAGAAAGAACAAAAGACAGAGGGGAGGGATTTGGGGGTACACTGAAGGAAAAATGTGGGCTCTAGACAAGGAAGGCACACCTGTGATCTCTTAGATCTTAGGGAGCCCTGCTGCCCTTCAGCTGGGTCCAATCACAGTGATTCTTGGTGGAAGACACCCGTAAAGGGCAATACCCCAGCTGGCTATTTAGGCCGAGGGAGAATCCCAAACCATAAACAATGTGGTTTGAGGCGAAACTGTGGCTTGAGGGTTTGGAAGCTTGATGTGTTTTTCTCCCTCACACTTTCAAGGGCCTTTTAGATGTTAGACTGACTTGCGGGTAATTCCTGGTCTGCCAGGAAACTTCCTTTGTGACCGTCAGCTGGTATTCTACTAACCTGGAGCCTCAGGGTCCTCACTTGTAACGTGGTAGATGACGAAGGACCTACCTTTGGGAGTTGAGACATTTTACATAGATGTAAAGTGTTGTACGGTCCTTATATCAGACAGGGACCTGGCAGGAAACAATTCAACTCAATGGCTTATAATGAAGAAGCTTCCCTGAATTACTTAAGAGTTGTGGGTGGCACTATGGGAGCCCATAAAGGATGTTCAGGTACCAAGACTGGGCGCTGAAGGGGAATAGGGAGAAAGTCCTGTTGCCCGGATGCAGGGGCAAAGCAGAGAGCTTGGCCCTTCTGCTCCCCATCCCCTGACCTTTGCATCTCTTGCCATGGCCCCTGGTGGGTGGCTGGCCTAGAGCGCCTGGGTGAAGTGGTCCGAGAGGCTTTCCTGGGCCACAGAAGGGGGACGAGAAATGTGGAGCCAGCTCTGGAGGACAGACCTCGGCTAAGAGACCAGCCCTTGATACACGTTTGCTCCTGGCCCATTAAAGAGTGCCGCCTTCTTGGCCTGCAATTTGCCAAGAATGATAAAACGTATCTCAGGTTGCCCAAGTAGTGCCTCATATACCACTTAAAGACGACAGTGAATCCCCTCCTTACTGTTTTAGCGTTTCACATGTGTGTTTGTAATTTCTGAATTGATTGCACTTGTGAGAATGTCTTTGGCTTCTAGGTCTCCCTGGGTCAAGTCGTTTATTATTTGCAACACCTGAAATATCTGCTGAGCATTCTGCTGTGTGAGTGAAGAGCTCTGTTTTTCATCCAATTCTTCCATTTATCTGTTCTGTTAGCTCCTTGGGGGAGCCCATGTGCATCAGGAAAAGTCTCTGGTTTTAGTTTCCAGGGACTTTGACTAGCCTGGACTCCTCTGAAAGAGGTTAAATGCAAAATCATCTTATTTAATTAGAGACTTGGAGCCCAGCAGTTCAGATCCAGAGTATAGGAAGTGGAGGATGTAGGGGCCTTCACAGGTGCCTCACAGATGAGTTTGTTGAAAACTGTGTTTCTAGAATGAGTTCCTTTCTGTTGAGCAGATGTGGAGCTTGGGCAGGGAGCGGAGGATAACTGATTTGCTTTTCTGTGTAAATCATCTGTTTATACCCTCTCCACTCTGTTTAGGTTGTAGGCTATGACAAGATTCATCTTTAAACTGTCCCAGCCTTCGAATGGACTAGGACTCAACTAGTCCTAAATGGATTCAGCTACCAGAATGCTGACATTCCTAATGTGTGTGTCACTTGATCATATCCAAGGAGCTGTGCAAGAGGAGGAATTCCTGGCTTTAAGGACTTTGCAATTTGGGGAACTGAGTGCCAAGACTTTTTTTTTTAACCAACTGAAACCCCCCAAATTTGTCTGTATTTGCATAAAGTATCAATTCAGTATTAAATTAGGATTCTTTGTCTGGATTTCAGTTTTTCCCCCTAATGTGGCATCAGCAGAAAAAAGGGGCAAAGGAGAAATAGACCAGGAGATAAGAATCTATGAAGTGATTTCCGAGGTTAAAGCAGTCAAAGTTTAGGTCTCTTCCTGTAGGCTTGTATTACAGTTTAAAAGGCTAGATGAGTGAAGACTAGCTCTCAAGGCCTGGCCTTCTCAACTCATGGCCTTCTCAACTACCCCTGTCTCTGGTGGCTCAGATCGTAAAGAATCTGCCTGCAGGGTAGGAGACCCAGGTTCAGTCCCTGGGTTGGGAAGATCCCCTGGAGAAGGGAATGACTACCCACTCAGTATTCTTGCCTGGGAAATTCCACGGACAGAGGAGCCTAGCGGGTTACAGTCATGGGGTCACAAAGAGTCTGACACTACTGAAGCCTCTGACTGTAAACTTTCTCTACCTGGCTGGAGTTTTCAGTCACCTGGTTGGTTCCCTTGCCTGTCTGTGGAAAGCCCAACCCTCAATTCTTGTCTTATCTAGGCCTTGCCCTTGGTTAAAAGCTTAACTCACATTCCACAGTCATTATTAAATATTTGTTTCACACTTATGTCAGGGACTTGATCAGGTCGTAGAAATATAAGGATTAAAAAAAAAAAGGTTTCTGTCCTAGAAGAGTTTATACACCTATAAAGGAGACAAAGTGAAAGTGAAAAGTGAAAGTGAAGTCACTCAGGCGTGTCCGGCTCTTTGCGACCCCATGGACTGTAGCCTATCTTTATGCATTGTCCACTTGTCACCCGGAAGAAGACACTCAGCTTTCCTTCAAGGATAGGGATTGCCCTCTCAGACAAGCAGGATACCCAAGATTTTTTTCATCAGTACTAAGCTTTGGCAGTAGAGGGCAGTAGAGTGGTTGAAAGTAATAACCTGTCGTCCATTGATGTGTTGCTTATCCCGTCTGGCATCATTGGGATTTTCCCAACATCGTCTTTGGAAACTTCCTACCCTGAATCCCTCCACTCATTCCCCTATCAGGCATTTTCTCTCCCACGTCTCCCTGTCCATCCGGAGAGAAAAGCAGCCATCTGACCGGGACATCGAGGGGCAGGATTAACGACTCATCTCCCTTCTGGGAGCCAACCTGGTCCCACGTGAACGTTCAGTCATGGGGCTCATTTCCCCCCGCCCACCTCCCGTGAGAAGAATCCGTGAAAGTGCATGGTTTCCAGACAGCTGAACTGATCTGCCCGACACTAGAGAATTTTAGCGTCAAGGCTGAAATTAGAATCTGCTACCTGTCCCAAACACTGAGTGTTTATTATTAATGATAATAATGTTTATTGAGTACTCACTATGTGCCAGGCACTGTTCTAAAAACTTTACACATGTTTGTTCATTTCATCCTTACCAGAAGCTTGTTACTTTGATGTAGTCCCTCTTGTTTATTTCTGTTGTCCTTGCTTGTGCTTTGGGTGTTATTGTTGTTCAGTCGCTCAGTCCTGTCTGACTTTCTGCGACTGCAGAATGCCAGGCTTCCCTGTCCCTCACTGTCTCCCAGAGTTTGCTCAAACTCATGTCCATTGAGTCGATGAGGCCATGCAACCATCTATTCTCTGTCACCCCCTTCTCTTCTTGCCCTCAATCTTTCCCAGCATCAGGGTCTTTTCCAGTGAGTTGGCTCTTCCCATCAAGTGGCCAAAGTATTGGAGCTTCAGCTTCAGTATCTGTCCTTCCAAGGAATATTCAAGGTTGATTTCCTTTAGGATTGACTGGTTTGATCTTCTTGGGTGCTATATCTTTTCCAAAAACTTGTGAGACAGAGATCATCACTATTATTTCTACTTTACAGATGAGAAAACTGAAACTCAGAATAATTAAGGAAGAGCTAGTGAATGGTGGAGCCAGGATTTGCTTCTAGGAAGTCTTATTTCAGACCTGGAACTTTTAAAAAAAAACACTGACATTTTCACTGCTCTGTGGTAAAAGAAAGAAATAAGAATAGCACTGTGGATTTTTCTTAAAGCTAGATTTATTCAGTCTAAAATACTATCCTTTATTATGTTCTGCGCTTCTTATTTTAGAATATTAAAAAAATGCCCTTTCTTTTATGAGAAAATAGTGAGAGTACATGGTGGTTGTTGGGGTTTTATGAATTTTATTTTTTAATAGAATATATTTTCAAAGTTGTTTATATATATGAAATTTCAGAGCCTGGAAAGCACTTCTTTGCATTTTCTATCTGCTGTTAGAAATTCTGGAAGAACCTTGATGCTTTTATCCTTTCTCTGCAAGGTTTGGGCTCCTGAAATGGGGGATGGGGAGGTGGAGAATGGCTAAAATTTATTATGTTTCTTGTACCAATAAGGACTCGTTTGATTGCAAGTGAATAGCTTAAATAAAAATTAGCATATATTAATTTAGCTGAAGCATTTAGGGATCCGTGATTCAAACTATGTTTCAATTATAGCTCTTGGATTTGCTCTCTACCACGTTGTTGTTGTTCAGTCACCAAGTGGTGTCCAACTCTTTGTGACACCATGAACTGTAGCCTGCAAGGCTCTTCCGTCCATGGGATTTCCCAGGCAAGAACACTGGAAAGTGTAAGTGAAGCTTCTCAGTCATGTCCATCTCTTTGTGACCCCATGGACTGTAGCCTACCAGGATTCCTACTGGTAGGAATTCCTACTGGTAGCCTACTGATTTCCTACCAGGAAAATCCCTACCATGGGATTTTTCAGCCGAAAATACTGGAGTGGGTTGCCATTTCCTTAGGAGAGTTAAATGAAATGGTGTGTGAGAAGACCAGTGAATGACATGTATCAGGTGAGAAATGAACATTGCTAGCTGAATTACTAAGCATCAATCAAAATAGCACAATCCTATCAGAAAAAAAGAAAGTGTATCCACTTAACTGTGTCTGACACTTTGCAATCCTGTGAACTGTAGCCCACCAGGCTCCTCTGTCCATCGGATTCTCCAGGCAAGAATACTGGAGTGAGTTACCATTTCCTTCTTCAGGGGATCTTCCCAACCCAGGGATCAAACTCTGGCCTCCCACATTGTGGGCAGATTCTTTACCATCTGAGCCACCAGAGAATCCCAACAATTCTATCACACAAATGATAATTTACCAATGAAGAAACTGAGGCTCAGAGAAACCGGGAAACATGCAAAGTATCAAAGACTAGTTGCTGGGAGATTCAGGAATCAAATTCTATTCTGACCAACTTCATTGCCCAAGCTCTTGATTTTTTTATTTCCTAATTTGCATATCCAACCCATCTCTTTATTATTAAGTGAAAGTGAAGTCGCTCAGTCGTGTCCGACTCTTTGCGACCCCATGGACTGTAGCCTATCAGGCTCCTCCATCCTATAAACCTCATCTGTAGTCTACTGGCACAACTACAGTGAGACCTCCAGCCATTTAGGGAAGATGTGTATAAGAGACAGATTATTAAGTGAAAGTGAAGTCGCTCAGTCGTGTCCGACTCTTTGCGACCCCATGGACTGTAGCCTATCAGGCTCCTCCGTCCATGGGATTTTCCAGGCAAGAGTGCTGGAGTGGATTGCCATTTCCTTCTCCAGGGGATCTTCCCGACCCAGGAATCGAACCCGGGTCTCCCGCATTGCAGGCAGACGCTTTACCGTCTGAGCCACCAGGGAAGCAAAGACCCACATAAATATTAATATACAAGTACTATGTCCTGATGAAGCAGTGTAGGTGCTAATAGAGGTTTGCTGTTGTTCAGTCACTCAGTTATGTCCGACTCTGCGATCCCATGGACTGCAGCACGCCAGGCTTCCCTGGCCTTCACTATCTCCTAGAGTTTGCTCAAACTCATGTCCACTGAGTTGGTGAGATCCAACCATCTCATCCTCTGTTGCCCTTCTCCTCCTGCCCTCAATCTTTCCAGCGTCAGGATCTTTTCCAGTGAGTCAGCTCTTTGCATCAGGTGGCCAAGTACTGGAGCTTCAGCATCAGTCCTTTCAATGCATATTCAGGGTTGACTTCCTTTAGGATTGAGGTTTACACGTGGTAGCTTAGTGGAATGGAGGTGGGAAAGCCACAGGACACCTTGGACTCCTGTAGAATTTACTGTTTACCTTTGACACCGTTTGTATTTGACACTTAGTAAATGTTACCTTATTTTGTTAGCTGTCCTTCTACATTTGTATGCTGAGTTTCAAACTAAAGTTTTCTTGAGGGTCAGGTTTTATTTTCCTTTGTATTCTCAACAAGTAGTAAGTACTCAACAAATGTTTATCATTAGTAACAGTATAGGCCCATGCTAATGATGTACGTGATCAGATGTTGATATAGAGAATCTTGTTTTTCAAGTGGACAGTGGATGGGCCTTTGTGGGGAAAGGGCCTGCCACTGAACATCCCCCCTGTTGGTGCTGCCTCCAGGCTGTACCCTCAGGTTTCTGATTTGAACCATCTGCTCTCTACCCTAGGGCTTTCCAGTTGACCCCAGCTCGGGATGCATTTGGCAGGCCAGAAAACGTCGGTCTTGCAGAGAGCCACTTCCATTTATTTCTTTGGCCTCACTGGTTCCCGCAAGGCCAGATTTCCTCTCCCCACTCAATTTCCCTTTCATTGTCTGAGAGTGAAAATCATTGACTCCCAGGAGGAAGCTCGTGTGGTTAGACCACAGATAGCAAATCCTGAGTTTCTGCCGTATTCCAGGAATTCTTGGAACCGAGTGAGGCTGGGATGATTCAAACATGAATAAAATTGGGCCCTTCCTCAAAAAATTCACTGGCAATTGGGGTGAGGGACACAGAAGTCAACTGGTGTTGCTTCTGTGCATGCCTGGGCCAGCAGCATCAGCCTTGAAACTTGTGAAAATGTCCCTTCTCTCTGCTTGGCACCCTGTCCACCGCTGTGCCGGGCAGACCCAGCCAGAGGGTGGTCTCATGAGCCCTCCTGGTGATGCTGGGAGCAAGAAGTTTGCGAATCACTGCTGTATACAGATAATTGGGATACAAATGAGTTTAGTGCAGTGGTGGGTCGGGTGAGGTTTGGTTGTCAGAGAGCATCTCACGGGTGGGGAGGAACGTGAATTGGGTCTTGGAAGGACGAAGAAGTGTTTGTGTGGCGAGGTGGGTAGAAAGAACAGCACGTACAGAAGCGGGGAAGTGTGAAACTGCGCTTCATTTGAGGCGCTGAGCCCACTGAAGTGGCTGGCGGGGCTGCGCTTGTGAAGAGTGTGGGACCGAAGGTTGGGGAGGGAGGCGGGGGCTATGTCACAGAGAAGCTGGAAGGCTCTGGTGAGGTGTCTGCACTTCATCCTGCGGACCAGGGAGCGGCAAGCTTTTTATATAAAGGACAGACAGCAAATATTTTCAGCTTTGCAGGCAGTCTTCTTTGCATCCATGTCACTGTGCCTCTGTCACTTCAGAGCAGCCGTAGACAGTATGTAAATCACTGGGCCTGGCTGTGTTCTCCTGAAGCTTTATTTGTGGACACTGGAATTTGAATTTTATGTAATTTACATGGGTTGTGGCATTCCCTTCTTTTTTTAAAAAAAACCTTATTTTTGGTCGTGCTGGGTGTTCGTTGCTTCATGTATGCTTTTCTCTAGTTGGGGGCTACTCTTTGTTGTGGTGTGGGGGCTTCTCACTGGCGTGACTTCTCTTGTGGAGCCGGGCTCGAGGGCATGTGGGCTTCAGTAGTTGCAGCCCACAGGCTCAGTGGTTGTGGTTCGGGACTCCTGAGCACAGGTTCAGTAGTTGAATTGCACGGGCGTAGTTGTTCCTAGGGAGAAGGCAATGGCACCCCACTCCAGTACTCTTGCCTGGAAAATCCCATGGATGGAGGAGCCTGGTAGGCTGCAGTCCATGGGGTCGCTGAGGGTCGGACATGACTGAGTGACTTCACTTTCACTTTTCACTTTCATGCATTGGAGAAGAAAATGGCAACCCACTCCAGTGTTCTTGCCTGGAGAATCCCAGGGACGGGGGAGCCTGATGGGCTGTTGTCTATGGGGTCGCACAGAGTCGGACATGACTGAAGCGACTTGGTAGCAGTAGCAGCAGTTGTTCCGCGGGATGTGGAATCTTCCTGGACCAGGGAATCAAACCTGTGTCCCCTGCATTGACAGGTGGATTCTTATCTGCTGTGCCACAAGGGAAAGTCCAAAATTCTCTTGATTTTTTTTTTCCCCAACCCTTAAAAAAATGTAGAAACACATAGTTAACATGCAGGCCTGGAGAAGGCAATGGCATCCCACTCCAATACTCTTGCCTGGAAACTCCCATGGACGGAGGAGCCTGGTGGGCTGCAGTCCATGGGGTCGCTGAGAGTTGGACATGACTGAGTGACTTCACTTTCACGCATTGGAGAAGGAAATGGCAACCCACTCCAGTGTTCTTGCCTGGAGAATCCCAGGGACGGCGGAGCCTGGTGGGCTGCTGTCTATGGGGTCGCACAGAGTTGGACACGACTGAAGTGACTTAGCAGCAGTAGCAGCAACATGCAGGCCACACAAAAACAGACAGGGGCTGGATTTGGCCCTAGGGCTGGAGTTTGAGATCCATGTCCTAGACTGATTTTCCTCCAATCTGGTAGATGGACCAGCATCAGAATCTACTGTACGCTTCTGGGATTTGATTCAGGCCTAGTGAGTCCAAATACCTGTCCGAACGAAGGGGCTGCCCAGGTGGTTCTCCTGACAATAGAAGTTTAGAGGCACTGCTCACATCAAAGGGAAAGCGTTGGAGGGTTTAATGTGAAAGGATTTTCATCTTGTGAAGTGGGGTGGGAGGTCACGGCTGAGGGATGAAGGGATGGAAGTGAAGCCGAGGGATGAGCGGCTGTTTCGGGTGGTCTTTATGGGGGAGCAGAGAAGGAGCTGCCTGGGGTCAGTTGAATGGGTTGCTGGGTACAATCAACCCACTGAAAGTCAAAATTTGTGCCCACAAGTCAGGATTTGTGCCCGTCTGTGATTTTTCTCTTTCAGCAGCGCCTTCTCAGAGCAAAAGTGAGATAGACAGTTGGAAGGGAAAGTTGTTGAGACGTTAAGAAGTAAGGGTGTTGAGAGATGCTGACAAGTAGTTAGAGGTGGTGACAGTGAGACGGGAAACATTAAGAGACTGGAGGGACTTTGAGGAGCAGGTGCTGGGGAAGCCAGGCGCCGGGGTATTCAAGTTGAAGATCCCGAGCAAAGCTTCCCTGGGAGAAGGGATGGAAGTTGATTCAGTTTAGCAAGCCCAGGAACCTAAGGGGGCTTGAGGGATTGTCCTCCTAAACACTGAAGCTCCCCAGGTGCCCGGGGATGTGAGGTATGGTACCTAAGCTCTCCAGGAATGTGGAGGTTGGTGGATGCTGACAACTAGGAGGGACCAGAGAGGGCATGACCAGCTCTGCTCTCAGGCACTCGGCCAGCTGCTCTGCAGGGCGCATCCTACCCAGGGTTAGGAGGAGCCAGGCTTGGGTCTGGAGGGGAGGTACTTCTTGGCTGGAAGGATGGTGCCTCTCTCGAAGGATGTTAGGAGCTCTCCTACCCCCTTTATAGAAGGAGGCCGCAGCTGAGCCTGATGAGGGGAGCAGAACATGCCTGCTGTGTTCTTTTGATGCCTGCCACCCCCGTTCCCTCCAACAGCCCCATCCTAGGGGCCCAGTTCATAAGTGGTGCTAATTATGAACTTTAAGAATTGATGCTTTCAAACTGTGGTGCTGGAGAACACTCTTCAGAGTCCCTTGGACAGCAAGGAGATCAAACCAGTCAATCCTAAGAAAAATCAACCCTGAATACTCATTGGATGGACTGATGCTGTAGCTCTAATACTTTGGCCTCCTGATGTGAAGAGATGACTCCCTGGAAAAAACCCTGATTCTGGGAAAGATTGGGCAGGAGGAGAAGGGGATGACAGAGGATGAGATGGTTGGATGGCATCACCGATTCAATGGACATGAACTTGGGCAAACTCCGGGAGATAGTGAGGGACAGGGAAGCCTGGCGAGCTGCAGTCCATGGGGTCAGGAAGAGTCGGACACGACTTAGTGACTGAACAACAGAACGCTTCATGAATACGAGAGCAAACAAAATGCATTCAAATACTTTCTAAGAAAAGTCCATTTTAGAGGCCTTTCTATTCAGGCTAACAAATAAATAAGGGCAGAGATGCTACTTTCACATGATTGGCTGATTTTACACACACTTAGAGCTTTTAGGCTGCAAGTGTATTACTAAATGACAGGGGATGGTGGAAGAAAAATGGTCCAGAGCAGCACTGGGGGAGTCTGGACAAGCAGTGACTTTTCTTCTCTCTCCTCGCCCATGTGGTGGTAAAACAGGAAAGCAGATGCTGGGGGCAGACAGCTCTCCCACCAGCTGAGAGCTGAGGGAGGGAGCTGGGAAGACTCTGAGGTTTCCGGAGCAGAGCAGAGGTCAAAAGTGGGAGGGAGGTCAGTGGTGGGAACATGAATCATGGAAGCGGAGGAAGAAGTCCATAGCTGCAAGTGTGCACGCGCGACAGGAGGCTGGGGACGAGAGGCAGGGTGCTCGGCAGGGCAGGGAAAGTGCCCCCTGGGGGCCCAGGGGCCTGGTAAGGCCATGGCCAGCAACTGACCCTGAGCCTTGCAGTCTTTCCTGGAGCTGCTCGCAAAGAGAGTGGAAAGATCCTTTGTGTTTCTGAAGAGACTGCTTTTGGGAGATGGAAGGCGGCTTTTAAAATAGCCAAAGGCTCAGTGGCAAAGAATCTGCCTGCAATGCAGGAGACGCAGGTTCGCTCCTTGGGTCAGGAAGATCCCCTGGAGGAGGGCATGGCAACCTACTCCAGTACTGTTGCCTGGAGAGAATCCCATGGTTGGAAGAGCCTGGCGGGATACAGTCCATGGAGTCGCAAGAGTTGGACATGACTGAATCGACTTAGCATGAGCATAATGAAACGGTGAGATGTATTAAGGAAAAGACTATATTATAAACCCCAAGGAGGGGCGGGTGCCAGACTTTATTTTTTTAGGCTCCAAAATCACTGCTGATGGTGACTGCAGCCATGAAATTAGAAGACGCTTACTCCTTGGAAGAAAAGTTATGTCCAACCTAGATAGCATTTTCAAAAGCAGAGACATTTGCCGACTACTACTACTACTACTACTACTACTACTACTACTACTATGATCCAACCAGTCCATTCTGAAGGAGATCAACCCTGGGATTTCTTTGGAAGGAATGATGCTAAAGCTGAAACTCCAGTACTTTGGCCACCTCATGCGAAGAGTTGACTCATTGGAAAAGACTCTGATGCTGGGAGTGATTGGGGGCAGGAGGAGAAGGGGACGACCGAGGATGAGATGGCTGGATGGCATCACTGACTCGATGGATGTGAGTCTGAGTGAACTCCTAGAGATGGTGATGAACAGGGAGGCCTGGCGTGCTGCGATTCATGGGGTCGCAAAGAGTCGGACACGACTGAGCGACTGAACTGAACTGATAAACCCCAAATTCCATATAATAAAGAGGACAGGGTGGGTGGCGTTGGGCAATGTCCCTCAGTCCAGCCCTGTGTGTGGGAACAATGACAACTCCATCCGAAGGGACTCGGGTGGGTCCTGGGGGTGCTGGCCGGAATGGCCAGTGCTGGCTGGTGTCACAGTCCGGTTGCCTGATTTGACCACAGTTGAAGGGGTGTGTGTCCATATGCTTTCTGGCATTTCAGGCAGAGGCCTGGTGGGTCCTGGAGCTTCTGCCTGCCTGTTATGGAACAAGATGTGTTCTCGACTTGGCCTCAGTTTACCTGTCTGCCTTAAAGACACCAGCAACTCCATATGCTGGATGCTTAAACAGGCTTACAGGTCTTCAGTGGGACTTCCCCAGTGGCTCAATGAAAAAGAATCCATCTGCAACGCAGGAGACACCGGTTCTATCCCTGGGTCAGGAAGATCCCCTGGAGAAAGAAATGGCACCCCACTCCAGTATTCTTGCCTGGAGAATCCCACGGACAGAGGAGCCTGGCAGGCTACAGTTCATAGCGTCGCAAAGAATCAGACACGACTGAAGTGATTAAGCACACGCAGGTCTTCAGTAACTTCTCTGCAGCCCTAGGGCTGGGCGAGGGCAGAGGCAGGACTTGAACCTGGGACTCTGCAGGCTTTGCTGTAGTCACTGCCTTGCATCCCAGCCTGCTTTCCTGGGTTCTGTATAGACAGCAGTAGCAGACAGTGCTTTCCTGTGGCTCAGATCCCCTGTGTCTTTTACACCTTCCAGCTTCTGTTCACACTTTCCCCTCTCCCAGGCAGTAGCCCTCATCATGATCCTCATTTCCTGTTTCACCCCCTCCTGTCTGCTCTCTGTGACCCTGGCCTTGCTCTCCCCTCTTCCCTTATAGACTCACCCTCCCCAGGGCCAAATGACCCCCTTTTATTTTGTTTCTCCACAGCACTCTCTCCATATCACATGTACCTCTTTGGGGGGGGCGGGAAGGATTATGACAGTAATCCAAAGGGTTATGTTTATTGACTTTGTATATGCATATCTAAAGGAAATCAACCCTGAATGTTCATTTGGAGGACTGATGCTAAAGTGAAGCTCCAATATTTTGGCCACCTGATGCTGAGAGCCAGTTCATTGGAAAAGACCCTGATGCTGGGAGAGATTGAGGGCAGGAGAAGGAGGAGGCAACAGAGGATGAAATGGTTGGATGGCATCATCAACTCAATGGACAGGAGTTTGAGCAAACTCCAGGAGATAATGAAGGACAAAGAAGCCTGGCATGCTGCAGTCCATGGGGTCGCAAAGAGTGGGACGTGATCAAACGACTGAACAACAATATGTGTATCTACTTGTCTGGATATTGGTTCTGTGTGTCAGTTTCTGTCTTTTTTAAATAGAAAATTCATAGTTGATTTACAATATTAGTTTCAGCTGTACAGCAGTGACTCAGTTATATATATTTTTCAGATTCTATTCCATTATAGGTTATTATAAGATACTGAATATAGTTCCCTGTATTGTACAGTACATCCTTATTTCTTATCTATTTTATGCATAGTTGTTTGTATCTGTTAATCGCATACTCATAATTTTTCCCTCCCCACCCTTTCCCCATTGGTAGCCATAAATGTTTTCTATGTCTGTGAGTCTGTTTCTGTTTTTTGTATATAAATTCATTGGTATAATTAAAAAATACCAATACCAATCTAAAAATCTGAAAAGACTCCACATATAAATGATATTATATAGTATTTGTTTTTGACTTCACTTAGTAGGATATACCGGAGAAGGCGATGGCACCCCACTCCAGTACTCTTGCCTGGAAAATCCCATGGACGGAGGAGCCTGGTGGGCTGCAGTCCATGGGGTCTCGAACAGTCGGACATGACTGAGCGACTTCACTTTCACTTTTTACTTTCATGCATTGGAGAAGGACATGGCAACCCACTCCAGTGTTCTTGCCTGGAGAATCCCAGGGACGGAGGAGCCTGGTGGGCTGCCGTCTATGGGGTCGCACAGAGTCGGACACGACTGAAGCGACTTAGCAGCAGCAGCAGCAGTGGGATATACTCTAGGTCCATCCAAGTGGCTGCAAATGGCAATATTTCATTCTTTCTTTATCACATGGTGCCTCTTACCTTGTGTCTCAGATATTGATTGGTCTTTCTGCCCTGCCTCCCTCTGAGAGGCTTCTTTCTGTAGTTGCTTATTGAACACCGCCTACCAAATATTGGGCTGGAAGGGGGATACAGAGATGAGCTAGGGCCTGTGCCTTCTAGCAGACAAACCTATAAGCGTGTGTAAACTCTTACAATGCAGTATGTTTAATTATTCCAGAAAATATATTCATCCAGGCCTCAGCACCCCTGGGCCTCTTCTGGGAAATTATGTGTGTGGGGAGTGTTCTTCCTGGGAGTTTCTGCTTTAGAAGCAGGAGAGAAAGTGCAGGGATGGGGCTGGGTGGGGGACAGGCAGAATATATCAGAAAGAGGAAACTGAGCAAAGGTACTGAGAAAAGGTGAACTTTCTCTGTGGGCAGTGACTAAGGCTGAATTGTGGTCATCTTGGTATGCTTAGGAGTATGGAGTAAAAACTAAATAAACTTGATTCCATTGTAGTGGAATTTTATTTACATATTTGCGTTGGAATGGATGACTAAGTGATGAGAAACTTAGGGGCCAGTTCTTTTTAATCACTGGGTTAGGCCTACCTATTTCTTATTTGGACCCTGCATTTCAGATTGAATAGGCCTAATTTCTGATCGAAAGTTCATTAATGGCCCAGTTGCTGGTAGTGAAATGTGAATCTTGGATTATTTAAGTATAACATTCTCCATTCCTGTTCTCATTGTGTGAAGTTGATAGATCTATTACCCGAGATAGATCTGTAGTAATAGATAGATCTGTTACTATATGATATAGTCATATCTTAAATGCAGATATTATCATTATCTTTTGGAGGGTGAGAATGTCTCATGTTTGTGTGGACAATAGGTAGAAATTCCTTTCCCAGTCTGAAGTCAAGTCACTTATACAAAGAGTACAGTATACCCCAGTACTCTCAAGTATTTTTGAAGCATGGCCTATGAATTACATTCATAAAGAAAAATTTCATGAAAAGATTATATCAAAGCAGATACAATCTGGAAATATCTTTTTGTGGCAGCAACTTATAAAAAAAATTAAGAATTCTGTCTGTGTAATTTAATTGCAGTATTTGGTTGTGGGCTTTTCAGAAGCTTTCTATTTTAAGTAAGTCAGCCCTTTCAGTAAATAAGGCAAAGAAAAAACTTGCTGCAGACTTATTAATGACAACTTCTAGTAGTTTTGCCAGAAAAGCAAAAGGATAGAGAATAATCAATGGGAAAAGTACCTTCACATTGTTTATACTGGTTAAAAATAGGCTTTATTGAAAGACCACTATCCCTTAGGGCTCAGTTACATGACCATGTGCCACAAGATGAACTCATTAACCCATTTGTAATGGGTTTTTACTTGGCCAAAAAATATGTACTTGGTGAATCATTTACCAACTTCCTTATAATAGAAGGGCTCTGCTTATAACTGTTGTCAGTGGTTAATCTTCTTTGAAGTATGTTTTTGAAAGTCCACACAGCATTAAAGCGTCTCTAAGTGTTGAACTCGGATTTCTGGGGGGGTGGGAAAGGGGGTTGGTGCTGAGGGTTTCCCAGCCATCCTATTGTTAAAAATATTCCATACTCCAGCTTATTTACCAAAACAACAACACAAAGCTTGGGTTCTTGTCTGATTTGAAAAAAAAAGAGCAGGGTTATACTGGAAAAGTTTTCTTCAGTTCTAAATTCATATTTCAAACAAGTAATTAAAATCCTGTGGTTTGTCCCCCCTCGCTTTTGTCTCGTTCCTCATTCTGTGCTTCTTATCTGAAACAGAGTCAGCAGAGGTATATACAACATAAAGTTGCTAAGGCCTAGAGGAAGTTGCTAAGTTCAAAAGTCATCTTGTGAAATGTCACGAAGTGGTTTAACTGTGTGTGTCATTGGGTTGAGACGTCTTTCCTCCGAAGACCTCCCCCACCCATCCCCACCTCTGCAATATTTGTTGCTCTGTCTTTCTAAAAATTTAATTTCACTTATTTTAAATATTTATCTGCTTTAATTAAACATGATTTGTGTTTGATTAGCTCATTTTGGGGGCTTTTACTTTGTGTAAATACAGATTTTAAGAAATGAGTTTTCTGACTAGGTAGCTTATGTACTTAATGTCAAAATCACAAGGCAGAAAAGTGGGGTAGGATGAATGGTCAGTCCCAGTGGTGTTTTCCCCCCTTATCCCCCATCCCCCTAGTTTGAAGCTGCTCAGATTCCCTCCCCACTGGCAGCCAGCGGCATCCTTTGAGAGGTAGGGAGACATCCATGTATATGGAATCTTTTTGTCTTTTCTGATATAAACGAGAGTATATGGTTCCTCCACTCTTCTCCTTTAAAAAAAAAAAGTGTCTCCTAGGAATTGATTCATATCTGTGTCTACAGAGCTCTTGCAATGCCGACTTCCTTTCTGCCTTTTCTGAGAGTTCTGTTTCTGTGCTTCCAGGAGTGACCTCCTTTAGCCAAGGCTGAAAAACGCTGCTGGGGGTGGGTGATGGAATTGGGGCGGGGTCCTCCACTTTGGCATGGTCCCCAGGAATATGGAGAGCGTGAGGACTCCCTGCAGCGGGACGGGTTGGGGGTTGAGCACGGAGCTCAGGAGAGGCGGCAGAATGGGGTTTGCCTCCAGTTTCCGCTGGGAGGGAGAGAGATCCACTCTGGACTTAGGCTTGAGGACGTTGAAGATCCTCTGTCCCTTGTGGCCCAGGGATTCAGATGGCTCTGCCTCTCACAGACGTGATGTCTGTGGCCCATCTCCAGAATTTCTGCTCTCTCCATCTGCCAGAAACGATACTCCTGAAGCCCAGTGCAGCTCTCAAATTCTGTGATTCCAAGATCTTCAACAGTAGAGGGAAGGCCTGGTTTCAGATTGTAAAGGGACTCTTCTTGAGGGTGAAGACCCCTTTTTCTTTTTCCTTTTCAGGGGATGTAGCTCAAAGGATTGCACCTGTATATGTTCTTTTCTTATTTGTTTCAATGAAATGTGCACATTTCCACGCGTGTTGGCTGAAGCTAATAGAACTTCAGGGCTCTGGAATTGCTTTGCTTCCACCTCCTTGTTAGAGTCCGGTCAGAATGCCTTAGAAATTTGTGTGCTTTGCTCTGGAAATAAGAGTAATTTATTTGAAAAGAGCTTCTATTTCTTGTTCACATGTTTGAGGAAAGAAATGTTTGTCTTACTAAACAATTATTTGTTCATGAAAATCACCTGATGAGGAGCCTGAGGATTCAGGATGAACCGAAAGTCCTTTGTATCTTTACTGAAAGTGACTTAGATGCATGCAATGATTTTAATAAATCTGACTTTAAAGTAAAAGTGAATCTAAAGCACAAACACATACTGATGTAATTGTGTGTGAAAAGAGCTTCTGTTTCTTGTTTACTAGGGATGTTGAGCTGATTCTCCTCCCTTTTCTATCCCAAAATAAAATTGCCCATTCATCTCCAAACAGTAAGTGTTAACTTGCCTGCAGATTCAAAAGGAAGCAAATCAAACTGGATTTGAAATTGTATTCAGAGGTCCACTTTCTCTACCCTGTGGAGTGAAGAACAACAAAAAAAAATTTATGGTTTTTTTTTTTTTTTTTTTAATGACTGGGTTCTGGGGGTGGAGTTTACAAAAAGGGTATAATGAAAGGCTGTTTTGTAGTCTCAGCTTTATTGAGTTATCATTTACCTCAGTTTCATAGTGAGCTTGCTGCGAAGTCACTTCAGTCGTGTCCGACTCTGTGCGACCCCATAGACGGCAGTCCACCAGGCTCCCCCGTCCCTGGGATTCTCCAGGCAAGAACACTGGAGTGGGTTGCCATTTCCTTCTCCAATGCATGAAAGTGAAAAGTAAAAGAGAAGTCGCTCAGTCGTGTCCAACTCTTAGCGACTCCACGGACTGCAGCCCACCAGACTCCTCCGTCCATGGGAGTTTCCAGGCAAGAGTGCTGGAGTGGGGCTGAGCTTGACCTAGTTGCAAATCTTTTATCTTTCTATAGGGGTGTTTAGAGTGTCTTTATAGATACCTTTATCTGATGGCTAGTTTGTTATCTTAATTTAAAATAAGGCTGAAAGGAGGCTATAAACTAAAAGTAATCTTCTCATCAGAGTACAGGTGGGGCCCAGTTTCACTGTCTTGAGCAATAATGAATTATGACTGTGTACCTTAGCTATTTGAAACTTTGAGAGACTCTGAAGGACAATAGTAAACTGTTAAATTGATTTAGAAATTGACCACTTTTTTTTTTTTTTAAATGAGAACTGGAACACCGTCTGTTGTATGCTTGGCAACCCCCAAGTATTTATTAGAGTTGTATGTGTCGAGATTGGTTCTCTATTGCAAAGTTTCTAGAGGATGTGGTGCAGTTAGAAAGGAGCAGGAAAAACGGTAATAAGGACAACTGAATTGAAGGTTCCTAAACAAGAGAAAATGAACTTGAGCAGAGTTGACTAAAGGTGGCCAAAGCTGCAGACTATGGAATGGTGGTCAAGGAGGACCATAAAATGCTGGTTTGGTAACCGTAGGCGGGGTGTGCCACTGATGCATGTCATTTCCTGAAGAAGGCCTTGAACTTGATGGCCTCAGAGAACTCCTTTATCATGTCATTTTACAGGTATTCTTTCTTTAGCTCAAGTGAAAATCCTTAGAGTCTCACCAATATTTCAAGAAGCAACTGGTATACCGTCTAAGGTTTGCTCTTTGCTTCATAGTAATAGATCACGTTCTATGGTAATGAAAAAAAAATCCCAAATTTATTTTGGAATAATTTTAAATGTACAGAAAACTTGTAATGATAGTACAAAGAGTTTTTGTATATGCCTTCCCCAATTTTCCTCATTAGGTACTCTTGTCAAAAGTAAAACATCAACACTGATAACTGTTAAATGCATTCCAGACCTTTTGAATTCCACCAGGTTTTCAACTAATGTCCTCTTTCTAATCTGGGATTCTGTACCTTACAATTCACCCATTTCAGGTGTTCAGTTCAATGTTTTTTAGTATCTTCACAAGACTGTGTGACCATTTTAATAACCAGGATGAGTCTCAGGAGACAGAACAACTAATGTATGTTGAGTCCTGGGGCAGACAAAGAGCATTAGGCAAGTCTAAGGAAATCTGAATAAAGAGGCTTCAGTTAATATTGCTGCTAAGCTACTGCTAAGTCACTTCAGTCGTGTCCGACTCTGTGTGACCCCATAGATGGCAGCCCACCAGGCTCTGCCGTCCCTGGGATTCTCCAGGCAAGAACACTGGAGTGGGTTGCCATTTACTTCTCCAATGCATGAAAGTGAAAAGGAAGTTGCTCGGTCGTGTCCGACTCTTCGCGACCCCATGGACTGCAGCCTACCAGGCTCCTCCATCCATGGGAATTTCCAGGCAAGAGTACTGGAATGGGCTGCCATTGCCTTCTCCGTCAGTTAATACAATGTATGGATATTGGTTCATTAACTGAAACCTTTGTATGTGAGATGCTAATAATAAAGGAAATAGGGTTAGGCTATATGAGAAATCTCTGTACTATCTTTGTGATTTTTCTTTAAAGCTGTTCTGAAAAATAATTTTTACTTAAAACATAATGCTATTTAAAAAAATTTTTTAATTAAAAAATATTTATTTATTTTCAGCTGTGCTAGGTGTTAATGGGATCTTTAGTTGCAGCGTGTAGACTTCTTAGTTGGGACATGGACGTGGGATCTAGTTTCGTGACCAGGGGTAGAACTCATACCTCCTGCATGAGGATTGTGGAGTCTTACCCACTCGACCACCAGGGAAGTCCCTGCCTTTTTGTTTTTAATCAAGGATCATTACTTGTGCCGTGTCTGTGAACACTGGGACCAGCGTGGTTTTAGAGAATTTTCTAGCTAGAAGAATGAAAAGGAAACACAGTTACCCTGGCATGTGTGCTTTAGATTCACTTTTGCTTTAAAGTCAGATTTATTAAAATCGTTGCATGCATCTAAGTCACTTTCAGTAAAGACACAAAGAACTTTGGTTTATCCTGAATCCTACAGCTCCTCATCAGGTGATTTTTATGAACAAATAATTGTTTAGTAAGATAAGTATTTCTCTTCTTGTAACATAAAACACGGAGAAGGCAATGGCATCCTACTCCAGTACTCTTGCCTGGAAAATCCCATGGACGGAGGAGCCTGGTGGGTTGCAGTCCATGGGGTCGCTGAGTCAGACACGACTGAGCGACTTCTCTTTCACTTTTCACTTTCATGCATTGGAGAAGGAAATGGCAACCCACTCCAGTGTTCTTGCCTGGAGAATCCCAGGGATGGCGAAGCCCAATGGGCTGCCATCAGTGGGGTCGCACAGAGTCGGACACGACTGAAGCGACTTAGCAGCAGCAGCAGCAGC
>SJYT01013540.1:252054-333443 GCA_006410635.1 Cephalophus harveyi | reverse complement strand
CTCCGAACGAAACTCACCAGGCATTAGCCATTGCTCATTGGGGGTATTTCCTCATTAAGTTTTGACCCTGGAAATGCTATTCTGCATCTCAGCTGTCCATTCAGCAGGACCATTCTAAGTGTCTATTGCTTAAGCCAAAAGAATTCATGCGAAAAACTCTTCTCAAGGAATTATGGAGGGCAAGCTGTAAAAAGTCAACCACATTTTAGACCCAGGCTGTGTAACTGACATTTGTGTTTCCTTCTGACTTCTGTCCTGTGAACTCACCCTTGCTCAACTGTAGTAGGACTTTGAAGAGCTGGGTTTTAGACTTAGAGCCAGTCTTTTGTAGATGTGTAACCTTTTGGGGCTTCCCAGGGGGCGCTAGTGGTAAAGAATCCACCTGCCAACATAAGAGACGCGGCTTTGATCCCCTGGAGAAGAGAATGGCAAACCACTTAAGTATTCTTGCCTGGAAAATTCCATGGAGAGAGGAGCCTGGCAGCTGCAGAGTCGGACTTGACGGAGCACATGACCTTGACCAACCTATTTAAACTTTCTGAGCCTGATCCCTTATTTGTAAAATGAGCTATTACAGGTACATTAGGAGTGGTTTGAATTTCAAATGAGGCAGGTGATCCATGGGGAAGATTTCAGTAAACTGTTCATCAGTGATGTGCATGCTGTTTGCTGTCACATCTCCGTCACCACTTCCATCACATTTTTGAAGCTCAGAGGGAACAATACATGCTCAGTGCTCATGTCACAGCACTGAGATTGAGGCGGGTGTAGGTGGTGTTTGGAGGGGAAGTTGAATTTTCAGTTAGTATCTGGTGATGAGTAAGAAAAGTCTCAATTTTGAGGATTCTAGGGGATGAAGAAATTTAGTACTTCAAGATAGAAAAGATGGGGCAGAAGAAGGCAGTGAGTAAAGATAAAGATGACAGCTAGGGGGAAGAAAAAAACAAACTTTTTTTTTTTGACTGTAGTGAAATGGGAAAGAGTGGATCCAAGCTGAAATATAAGTAAATTTAGTGTATCCAGGAAGTGAGAAAGAACCTCTCATAGGAACCACTCTTTATCAGATAAACATTACTTCTTATCAACGAAGAGGCGGGGTTAGTTAGTTTGGGTATGTTCACAGCCGGCAGTGTGGCTGTACCTGTGGGATATTAGGAAAAATCAACTGTCTTCTGAAACAGACAGTGAAGCTCAGGTATTTACTTATTTATCAGCCACTTGGATATAAAAAAGACAAGACTTCTGTCTCTTCAAAGAAAAGGAAAATACAGCTTAATTCCTCAGGAGGTATGGGCCACATGTATATTTATTCTGTCATATGGCAAGAATTCTGCTTTCAATTTCTGGTCTCTGTGCTAACCTAGCTATGCATGTGTGCTAAGTTGCTTCAGTCATGTCCGACTCTCTGTGACCCTATGGACTATAGCCTGCCAGGCTCCTCTGGCCATGGAATTCTTAAGGTTTTTGTAATGATTGCTTCCTACATACTGTGCTAAACACTCCATATGAATTATCTAAGCCACACAACCTTCCTATGTGGTAAGTGACTTGTTTTAGGTCCTATGGCTGGCTTACAGTAGAGCCAGGATTGAGCCAGGGACTCAGGAACTTTGGGTCCTTATCCACTCTTGTGTTTTATGCCTGAGGGCATCAAATGCATCCTCAAAGCAGGGGTGATTAGAGAATATTCAAAAGAGTATTTGGTAGGTCTGGAATGAGTTAGAATACACAGCAAGTTTTGTAGCTGTCCTCTTTGACTTTGGCCACCTGATGCGAAGAACTGACTCATTGGAAAAGACCCTGATGCTGGGAAAAATTGAAGGCAGGAGGAGAAGGGGATGACAAAGGATGAGATGGTTGGATGACATCACCGACGTGATAGACATGAATCTGAGTAAGCTCTGAGAGTTGGTGATGGACAGGGAAGCTGGAGCGCTGCAGTCCATGGGGTTGCAAAGAGTTGGACACGACTGAGCGACTCAACTGAACTGAACTCTTTGGCTTGTGGCATTTGGTAAAATGACCCAGGGGATGTGTTATGCTCTCCTGTCCATAGCCGGTGATGCTGTGGAGGGATGGATGGTCACAGCAGTTCACTCTGTGCTGGTTGAGTCACAAGCCCCTCAGGTGTTCAGTGCTATGTGTTAGCTTTTGAGAGCGACATTGGAGGGACTTCCCTGGTGGTCCAGTGGTTAAGACTTTGCCTTCCAGTGCAGGGGATGAAGATTTGATCCTTAGTTGGGGAGCCAAGATTCCACGTGCCTTGCGGTCAAAAAAGCAAAACATAAAACTAAGCAACATTGTACCAAATGCAATAAAGACTTATAAAAGAGAGACCTTGGAAAACAGGAAGAGCTGAAGGAAGGTGAGAGCCCTGGAACCTAGTTCCTGGGAAGAGGATTATTGAAGGAAGAAGAGGTGTTTAACTTAGAGAAGAAAAGCCTTAGATAGGATCCCATAGTAGTGTTCAGATATTTGATGCATGTGATTATGCTGTGTCCTCAGCAGAATTGAACTCAAGGGGTGGAAACTTTAGGGAAGTAGGCTTCAATTTGTCACAAAGTTTCCTATTGATGAGATTTGTGTCGATAAAAGAATTGGTCATCATTGAAGTTCATGAGTGCCCCATCCCTGGCAGTTTTTAAGTGTTCAAGCGGAGGCTGTGGTGATGATACTCCTACCATCAGGATCTATTCCCTTCCTTCCTGATAGCCCTCCCTGCTTGCTCTGAGTTCTTTGTTTATCCCGCTGTCAGTCCACAGTGGTTCTAGTTTTAGTATCAGCTGACAAACAAGCCAGTGGTTTAAGGAGCGCCTTTTCTCAATGGACTTTTTAAAGATAGAAAGATCCCTATATGATAAGCAATAGCAGAATAGTTAGATCGAATTATAGTATACTCAAGCTATGAAATTAGATGCATGTATTAGAGAAAATTAGGTCAGGTTGAAAGATAGCATCATATTGAGTGAAAAGAGCAAGTTGCAGAACAGTATGTGTACTATGTATGATCTCATGTCCTGATTAAAAAATAAAAATGCCATCTCTTCCATCTATTCATCTCTCTGGTTTTGGAATGATAGTCACCACCATGTCGCTAGCCATCGCAGTGACCTGTGAAGATGTTCATGTCCCTGTCTGGGTGCCAAAGAAGAGCAGGCAATCGGCATGCACGTTGTCCCAAAGAAGACATACAGATGGCCAGCAGACACACGACAAGACGTTCAGCATCGCTCATCACCAGGGGAATGCAAATCAAAACCACAGTGAGATACCACCTCACACCTGCCAGAATGGCTATTTCAAAAGGATAGCAAGTATTGACAAGGATGTAGAGAAAAGGGAACCCTTATGTGCTGTTGATGGGAGTATAAACTGGTGCAACCACTGTGGGAAACAGTACGGAGATTCCTCAAAGAATGGAAAAAATAGAAGTGTCATGTAATTCAGCAATTTTTCTCCTGGATATTTACTCAAGAAAACAAAAACACGAATTAGAAAAACAGATATATGTACCTTGATGCTCTTTGAAGCATCGTTTACAGTAGCCAAGATAGAGAAACAACCTAAGTGCCCGTTGATAGATGAATGGATGAAGAAGATACAGTATATAAATCCAATAGAATATTTTTCAGCCATAGAAAGAATGAAATCTTGCCGTTTCTGATGACACGGGTGGACCTAGAGGGTGTTACACTAAGTGAAATAAATCAGAGGAAGACAAATACTATTTGATGTCACTTATATGTGCAATCTAAAACAAGACAGAACAGAGTTATAGATACAGAGAACAAACAGGTGGTTGACAGTGGGGAGAGGGGAAAGTAATAGGTGAGGGAAATGAAGAAATACAAACTTCCGGTTCTAAAATAAGTGAGTACAGGTGTAAAATGTGCAGAGTGGGGAATAGAGTCAATAGCTATGTAATATTGATGTATGGTGATGTAACTAGACTCATTGTGATCATTTTGAAATATATGGAAATACGGAATTATTATGGTGTAAATGAAACTTACATAGTGTTGTAGGTCAATTATGCTGCAAAAGCAAGCAAACAGTCTCATAGAAAAAGAGATCAGAATTGTTACCAGAGGTGGGGAGTGGATGAAGGTAGTCAAAGGGTATACACTTGCAGTTGTAAGGTAAATAAATACTAGGGATGAAATGTACACCATGCTAAATATAATCAACACTGCTGTATGTTATATATGAAAGTTGTTCCCTGAGTAAATCCTAAGAGTGTAGGATTCATCACAAGGAAAAAAGTTTTTTTTTTTTTCTGTTTATTTCATTATGTATCTCTAAGAGGTGATGGATATTCACCAAATGTACTGTGATAACTGTTTCATGATGTATGTCAGTCATATCATTACGCTGTACCCCTGAAACTTACACAGTGCTGTGTGTCAATAACATCTCAATAGAACTGGAAGGAGAAAAAAGTAAGGACTCAACATACCCCCAGGAGCTTCCTGGGATGCTGGAAGTCCTAAAGAAGAAGAAGGCCTTTCTGGGGCAGAAAAATACTCTGTGTGTTATCTATAGGTTTGTCTGAGGATTTACTCCTTTGGGGACTTGTTCTAAATTTTGCTCCCTTGGGGATGTTGGGTCTCCCATGGTGATCAGACACCTTGCTATTTTGCAGGCTGAGCATTTGTAGGCGTGGATATCTGTTGTGTTGTTTACTGTTCTTAGGCTGCCGTGTCTGTTCCCACAAAGATTCCGAAGCCTTTCTGAGCACCCTTGAGTCATTTTCTCTAGGTACTCTTCCAGTTTACAGGGTTGCCTCTTACACCCCACACAGGCAGACCTTGGAGATATTGGGGGTTCAATTCCAGACCACTGCAATGAAGCGAGTATTGCATTTTGATTTCCCAGTGCCTACAAAAGTTACGTTTACACTATACTGTAGTCTGTTAAATGTGCAATCGCATTGTGTCTAAAAAACCAACATGCCTACCTCAGTTAGAGAATACCTTATTGCTCAAAATTGCCAACCATCATCTGACTACACAGGGTTGCCACAAACCTTCAATTCGTAAAAAACATTACCTGTGAAGCACAGAGACGTGAAGTGCAGTCAAGAGGTATGCCTGTATAGTGTTCCCATTTCACTCTTAAACTTGGTAGGAAACCAGTGTGCCAAGTTTCTTTGTTTCTTGACCTGACTAATGGGAATTCTTTTTTTTTTCTCCTTATTCTTTCATATTAATTAATCCAGGAGCCTAACTCTTCGTGTCATGACCCTTTTATTCCTTCTTTCCTTTGCTGAAGATAGAGATTGTTCACTCCTCCTGGCTTTTTAAATTGTTTTAAATTTGTAAAATAAGAAGTTGGAACTGTTTTTGCAGGGGAAGTAGGAAGAAGAAAGTGAGCTCTATAGAACCGCAGTAAAATTTGCCCTGGAGAACACTCCCCATAGGCTGTGGGAGAGCCCTTTAGATGCTTGTACTAGATGTATCCATATATTTTGTTTTGGAAATTTCACAATTATCCTAACAGTTATCTTTCCCACTTCCTCATTTTACAGACAGGAAGGGCTCGGTTCCTCGAGATTACAGCGGTAGTCCAAGGACACCCTAGGTAACTCATGGCAGAACTGGCTGTTAGACTCCAAAGTCCATGCTATTTCCTATATGACGTGTTTACTGTTTTGCTCGTATCTTCAGAATTAGTAAAACATGACCGTGGTGAAAAGACTAGATCCCTGGATTACATGGTTATTGCACACAGAGTTGCCATTGTTGCGCTTAATCACCCAACTGTGTCTGACTCTTTACGACCCCATGGACCGTAGCGCGCCAGGCTCCTCTGTCCATGGGATTCTCCAGGCAAGAATACTGGAGTGGGTTATCACTCCCTTCTCCAAGGGATCTTCCTGATCCAGAGATCAAAGCCAGGTCTCCTACATCGTAGATGGATTCTTTACCATCTGAGCTACCAGGGAAGCCCAGAGTTGCTGTTGATCTGTGTTTAAATATTCCAGGAATCTTGAGAATCCTCTCTTAAAGTCCTGGGAAGGACTTTATATTCACATCTGAATGAGCAAGTTGTGATGTTCAAAGATGTCTTAGCGGAATAAACATAGGAAGTTATTTTTATCCTGAAGATGTTTAAGTTTGAAATAAATGTTTCCAACCAACTTGGTAAATAGTTTTATAACCATATTTACAGGCTTCAGGTTTTGCTTAAAACTGAATGGCTTATGCTCTGCTTTCCATTTGTTGGAGTGTAGAGCTTGTTTGATTACCTGGAAAGTAAGTTAATCGGGAATTACCCAAGGCACTATGACTTTCGGGTTAGTTTATTTACTTTTGGAAGTAACTGCTTGCTTTCTCTTGTGGCTTTCTTAAGTCCCCTACTCAGAGTTTAAACTCCTTTACATTGTTCAAGGTGTACTTTGGTAGAATATTCTAATTTGTGCTACTTCTTCAAAGATTTCATCAGGGCTCTACTTCAAAGTGATGATGTTTCAGGCTGACCTTATTGGCCCTCCAGATTCAGATCCAGCAAACAACCAGGGAATAACTTGCCCGGTAAACTTGCTTCCAAGAAGCAGGTGCTTATGCATTCCCCACAGGGTCGCAGTATTGCTTCTCCTTCTGTTTCTCATTCTCTTACTCTGGGCTGCAGGAAGGGTGGTAACACTCAGGACACGTGGATTTGTAGTTGCTTGGACCTGGAGAGTGTAGGCAGCAGGAAGAGGTATGTTGGAAGCATCACTGGAGATGGAAGACTTATTGGTGCAGCCACTGTGGAAAGCAGTGTGGAGATTCCTCAGAAAACTAAAAGTAGAATTACTGTATAATTGACCAATCCCACTTCTCGGTGTATTTACAAAGGAAATGAGATCACTATCAAAGAAATATCCGCATCCTCCTGTTCAGCCCCTCCCCCCACCCCTCTCCACCAAGAAAAAGGAAGTCTTGCCATTTGTCATGAGGGCATTATGCGAAGTGGGATGAGTCAGTCAGATACAGACAGACAAAGCTATGATCTCACTTACGTGTGGAATCTAGAAGAGCTGGCTCCATGTCGAAATACCCATGATCATATTGAAAAGTCGTGGACTCTTGTTCCCTGGGGCAGTGAGCCTGGTGGGAGGGAGGAGATAGATTACCTACAGATGAAGACAGAGCTGAAGCTTCCAGCAAACTCCAGGCCTCTCACCTCCCCACCCCATCATTTTCCTTCCTCTCAATCATTTATGGATGTGACACACTAGTACAAAGACAGGGAGTCAGAGCTGGTGTTAACTCCCTGTTTTTTTTTCAGTTTTTATAAGTGAAAGTCGCCCAGTCATGTCCGACTCTTTGAGACCTCATGTGTATTTACAAAGGAAATGAGATCACTATCAAAGAAATATCCGCATCCTCCTGTTCAGCCCCTCCCCCCACCCCTCTCCACCAAGAAAAAGGAAGTCTTGCCATTTGTCATGAGGGCATTATGCGAAGTGGGATGAGTCAGTCAGATACAGACAGACAAAGCTATGATCTCACTTACGTGTGGAATCTAGAAGAGCTGGCTCCATGTCGAAATACCCATGATCATATTGAAAAGTCGTGGACTCTTGTTCCCTGGGGCAGTGAGCCTGGTGGGAGGGAGGAGATAGATTACCTACAGATGAAGACAGAGCTGAAGTTTCCAGCAAACTCCAGGCCTCTCACCTCCCCACCCCATCGTTTTCCTTCCTATCAATCATTTATGGATGTGACACACTAGTACAAAGACAGGGAGTCAGAGCTGGTGTTAACTCCCTGTTTTTTTTTTCAGTTTTTATAAATGAAAGTCGCCCAGTCATGTCCGACTCTTTGAGACCTCCCGGGCTATACAGTCCAAGGAATTCTCCAGGCCAGAATACTGGAGTGGGTAGCCTTTCCCTCCTCCAGGGGATCTTCCCAACCCAGGGATTGAACCCAGGTCTCCTGTATTGCAGGCAGATTCTTTACCAGCTGAGCTCAGTGTTTATATTGGAGCACCGCATCTGAAAAATAACAGTGTTGTGTTAGTTTCAGGTATACAACAAACTGACTCAGTTATTCATATATCTATTATTTTTCAAATTCCTTTCCCGTTTAGGTTTTTACAGAATACCGAGTAGAGTTCCTTGTGCTATACAGTAGATCCTTGTCCTTGTTGGTTATCTATTTTAAATATAGCAGTGTGTACATGTTAATCCCAAACTCCCAGTCTATCCTCCACCCTCTCCATCCCACCTCCTGCTAACCGTAAGTTCATTCTCCAAGTCTGGAGTCTATCTCTGTTTTGTAAAACAGTTCATTTGTATCATTTTTTTTTTTTTAAGATTCTGCATATAAGTGATACCATATGATATTTGCCTTTTTTTGCTGACATCATTTAGTGTGATAATCTCCAGGTCCATCCATGTCACTGCAAATGGCATTATTGCATTCTTTTTAATGGCTGAGTAATAGTCCATTGTGTATACTTCCCACATCTTGATCCATTCCTTTGTCAATGTACGTTTAGGCTGCTTCCGTATCTTGGCTGTTGTAAACAGCACTGCGATGAAATTGGGGGCGCATGTATCCTTTTTGAACCATGTTTTTCTCTGGATATATGCCCAGGAGTGGGATTGTGGGCTAAATGGTAGCTCCATTTTTAGTTTTTAAAGGAACCTCCATATTCTTTTCTAGTATGTCTGTACCAATTTATATTCCCACCAACAGTATAAAAGTGTTCCCTTTTCTCCACACCCTCTCCAGCACTTATTGTTTGTAGATTTTTTGATGATGCCCATTCTGACTGGTGCAAGGTGATATCTTATTGTAGTTTTATATTCCAGTATTTCTCTAATAATTAGCAATGTTGAATCATGTGCCTCTTGGCCATCTGTCCTCCCTGCCTTTTAAGACTTTTCATCTGTTGAATGGAAATGATAATGGACCTGCCTCATAGTTTTGTTAAGGGAATGAAATGAAAAAATAGGGAAAATGCTAAGACTATAGAGAGTATAATTTTGATTATAAGCCTAGGTGCTGGGCTTACAGAGATGAGTAAAACTTGTTCCTTGCCTACAGAGAACTCAAACATAGCTAGAATATAGATTCACACACAAATTGCCATTATGTTAAAATATTAGATACCTATAGTAGTATAGGGGCTTTCCTGGTGGCTCAGACAGTAAAGAATCTGCCTGCAATATGGGAAGCACAGGTTCGATCCCTGGGTTGAGAAGATCCCCTGGAAAAGGGAATGGCTATCCACTCCAGTACTCTTGCCTGGAGAATTTCTTGGACAGAGGAGCCTGGCGGGCTATAGTCCAAGGGGTCACAGAGTCAGACACGACTGAGTGACTGATTACACACACAGAATATAACTGGTAAGCAGAACAGAAATACTGATATTGGATAGTCATTCTCTTTATCTCCTACATAGGAGACTTTCTCTGCAAATTCAGAATTGAATCAGAAATAGATGGAGTCCACTGGTGGACATCGTGGTCACGGTGATTGAACCAGGCTGACCAGATAGGCCCAGTTGCATCATTTGTCTGTACCTGGCTGGGGTGGTTGTAGTACCTCTTGACCTATTTGGTGCTCATGTAGGCAACTATTTTGTCTTTTTTCCTTTGTTTAATAAAATCCTGGCAGACTTCTCCTTTCTGTAAACACATTGTCTAGATCATAGTACCGTGGACTATAGTGAAAGCTGCTCAGTCGTGTCCGACTCTTGGCGACCCCATGGACTATACAGTATGGAATTCTCCAGGTCAGAATACTTGAACGGGTAGCCTTGTTCCTTCTCTAGGGAATCTTCCCAACCCAGGGATTGAACCCAGGTCTCCCGCATTGCAGGCAGATTTTTTACCAGCTGAGTCACAAGGGAAGCCCAGCCGTGGACTAGATTACAGTTTATTTTAGTTATGTTCCAGCCTGGAGGACAGGACCACCTGGCAGGCCCCTTGAGTGAGAGAATGACAGAGGGGTCCAGAGGACAGGGATTTCTCTCTGGCTGCAGTTGTATCCTTGGCTCTTTGCAGAGGGGTGGGAGATAAGGGCAGGGGGGTTTTCAGTGTCTGGAGAGCTCTGTGTGTCAACTTGTTCCTTTTTATAAATATAATACCAACTGTTTCCATTGTGTTATCTGAATTTTTCTCCACCAGTGAGGGATTCTCCATCATTTTTCATAATAAATATGGGGGTTTGAGAGTTTCATTTCCGCCCCCTCTAGTGGGTTGTGAATCAGTTGAGACTTGTGCACGGGTGCCAGCTAGGGTGCTTGATAATGTCTTTGATAGTGAGAGAGCTCAAACAGAGCTGGGGACTCTTGCAACCTGAACTGAGCTGATTTATCCTAATGATAGATGTGTATGTTGTTAATCCCTTCCTTCAATTTGTGTAGGTGTAACAGGTTCTCAATGGTCTGAGGCACTGTAAACGTATACACCTGTGCCCTTGAGTCGTGTTCTGTGTTGGAAGCATAGTCTTCACTTTGGATGGCCCCTCCTTCATCACCTGGTCCCCATGGAGACGTGAGTTCTCTCTTCTGGATGCCCGTGGGCTTCCTGTCTCCTGTGTGTGAGGACAAGATGATGCCTTATGCTTTAGCGGCTTCCTGGGTGGCGCTGGTGGGAAAGAATCCACCTGCCAGTGCAGGAGACAGAAGAGACATGGATTCGATCCCTGGGTCATGAAGATTTCTCTGGAGAAGGAAATGGCAGCCCACGCCAGCATTCTTGCCTGGGAAATTTCATGGACTGAGGAGCCTGGCGGGTTACAGTCCAGGGGGTCGCAGAGAGTCAGACACGACTGAAGCGACTTAGCATGCATGCACGAATGTGTGCTTTTTGGTCTGTTGTATTGATACTTGCTTTACTCCTTTCTCTAGAAGGTAGGAACCAGGGCTCCTGTCCTTTTTCTAACATGGCACCATCCTGAACTCTGGGACTAGTTATTTAATTGAATACATGTAAATGATGACTTTTCATCCACTTTAGAGTTCAAGAGAGAAGAAAATACGATGGAGAGAAAAGGCCAGCAGTTGAAAAGAGAATAAAATGGGAGCAGGGATTTCCCTGGTGGGCCAGTGGTTAAGACTCTGTGTGCTTCCAGTGCAGGGGTTATGGGTTCCATCCCTGGTCAGGGAACCAGAGTCCCCTATACCATGCAGTGTGGGCCCCCCACCACTAAAGAATAAAGTCGAAGCAGGAAGAAGGAAGACAGAGGGAACCTGATAATAAAGAAAAGAAATGTTTAAAAAAGAAAGAGGTGACACAGGGCTGAGACCTGTGCTTCTTCCTGCACTGAGATGGTCCTGCCCGCTTTGAGTGGCTCTGATCACTCTTGTGTTGCGGGGGGGAGGGAGGGGGGCGGTCCTTAACAAGGAAGGTTAAGGGTGAGTGTTACCCCTAATTCAAACCTCTCTGCTGCAGTCACCAAAATGGGAGACAGCCTCAACGGGCCAGTCCTTTGGCAGCTGCGAAGTAGACAAGATTAAATTATCTGGTTTCTATTTTCAGCCTGCTGTTAACACTGCCTAAAACTGATCATTTCAAGGCAATCATTTGCTACTATTTCTGTTTTCATTATATGTCTCCTTAGGCTCATGGCTTCTCGGGTGCTGCTAGTGGTATGCAGGAGACATAAGAGACGAGGGTTCGATCCCTGGGTTGGGAATCACTCCAGTATTCTTGCCTGGAGTATCCCATGGCCAGAGGAGCCTGGTGGGCTACTGTCCATGGGGTTGCCAAGACTCAGAAATGACTGAATCGACTTAGGAGACACAAGCACAGGCTCAGTTTGGGTGACATCAGAGTGGTTTCTCATCATTTCAGTTTCTTTCATTCTTAAATTTTAAGTTCTTTTGAAGTCTTCCTAAATGTCCAGTTGGAAAACACAAGTTTACATAAGCGATGCCATTTATTGAATAGAAGTTTTCAGTCAATTCACTTGTCTGTGGATACACTGTAGGTTTTAAGTTAGAAAATGAACATTAACAAGTAATTGGTGTTTGTTGGGTGGTAGAAATAAGCGTTGGTGTCCTATTTAAAGGCTAGAAATTTAAATAACGTTTAGCGTAGCTCAGAGTGGAACTTTGTGGGCAGATTCATCAAGTGCAGATGATTTTTGAGTTTAATTAGCAAAATATCAGAGCAGCTGATTCTGTGGTGGCGGGGAGCAGAATGGGGGGTGTAGGAGACCCAGGACCACCAGTGGTTATGGAAATAAGCAAGGGGTTAATTAGCTGCCCGTGAGGCCTGAGAGTCCACACTGGGAGGCCCTGGAGAGATGACAGGAAGGGGAAAACGGTGGGAAACGGCAGGACATTTTCATGGGGAAAGACAGGGGAATCGGGTAACATAGGAAGATGGCCAGTAGTGAGAGCGTGGAGGGATTGGAAGTGATTGGAAAAAGGAATGAGGGGGAAATTAAAGCAGGCTCAGTGATGTTAAACTACATCAGAGTTTTATTGAAAAGAGCCTGAGAAGTGTCTACTTTTTTGAGCAGTGCCACAACTATCCAGATAAGGATCCACTCTTCAAGGAAGAAGC
The DNA here is from genome assembly GCA_006410635.1 of Cephalophus harveyi. NCBI lineage: Eukaryota > Metazoa > Chordata > Mammalia > Artiodactyla > Bovidae > Cephalophus > Cephalophus harveyi. The sequence continues at coordinate 320,932 of SJYT01013540.1, read as the reverse complement.
AGTCTAGAGTGGAGGTGGCGTGAACCCAGACAGGATGTGATGGGTGCAGTGTGCTGGCGTGATGCAACTGCAGAGGCTGCAAAAGGGAGGGAGAGAGACAGTGCTTGGCTTCTCTGACTTGTTGAAGGAAGCTACTGGCTTTTTCTTTTTTTAAAAAATCCAACTCTTGGGGCTTCGCTGGCAGTCCAGTGGTTAGGAAGCTGTGCCCCAGTCCCTGGTTGGGGAGCTCGGATCACACATGCTGTGCAGTGTGGCCAAAAAAAAAAAAAAAAAGTAAAATCGAACTCTTAGCAAATCCCTGATAGAAACTAGGCACCCACTGTAGATTTGGTGAGCTACGCTTTTAAGAAGACTGGCCGTTCAGTTGGGATGACCTTGCTCCACTCATTGTTTTGATGTCAGTAAAATGAATTTATTTCCTGTGCTGTTGGTGTAGTCTTTACATGAAATGGATCAGTTCGTCATCACCTGTCAGATGTCAGTCAGCCTTAGGCTGAGTCACTTTATCCAGCCAAAGCACAGAAAGCATTTATAAGTATTTTCGAATTAGAAAGGATATTATGGATCATTAATATGATCTCCTGATTTTTCCAATTGGAAAGCTTAGGACCTCAGGGGCTAATGACTGTCTAATGTTCAGTACATAATCGTTGTTGACTTTAGCCCACGATGAACCCATCTCAGACCTAGTCTGTGTCTGGTCCAAGATTAGGCAATGGGTAACCACACTCTGACCCTAGGTGTGCTTGGCAAGGACATCACATTTAGAAGAACAGCAACTACTACTTTTTAAATATTTCCTGGAATCCTGTGGTCCTTTTCTAACACTGGCATGTTTTTGTGGCCAAGTATTGCAACCGTGGAATCTTCATAGTGTTAACAGTAGGTAGCCATGGCAGGCTCAGCTTTTGCTCTAAAGAAAAATGGTGTCATATGGGGATGGCCTTAGAAGTCCATTCGTTGAATACACAATAACCACTGTGTACATTTACCTACACACTGGAGGGACTTTCCTGGTCATTTTGTGATGGTGCCCCTTGCCTGCCACCTCCTCTTCCCCATAGAATTTACATCCCTGGAAAACCGGTAGCAGGAGGCAGGAACTTCTGCCTTGTACCCTGGAATGGACCAACTTAAATGTCAAACAAATAGAAAAACCACAATAGGAGACAGGAAGTTGCATCTTGGCTAATAGGCTTTTGAGGTGAGTAATTTTTTTATGTTCACACCACTGAAAAAATTATAGACTCTAGAGCACCGGTCCCCAACCTTTTTGGCACCAGGGACCAATTTCATGGAAGACGATTTTTCCACAGACTGAGGTAGGGGGCAGGTGGGGATGGTTTCAAGATGGTTCAAGCACTTTACACTTATTGTGCATAGAAAAAGCAAGAGAGTTCCAGAAAAGCATCTACTTCTGCTTCATTGACTATGCTAAAGCCTTTGACTGTGTGGATCACAACAAGTTGTGGAAAATTCTGAAAGAGATGGGAATACCAGACCACCTTACTTGCCTCCTAAGAAATCTGTATGCAGGTCAGGAAGCAACAATTAGAACCAGACATGGAACAACAGACTGGTTCCAAATTGAGAAAAGAGTATGTCAAGGCTGTATATTGTCACCCTGCTTATTAACTTGTATGCAGAGTACACCATGCCAAATGTCGGACTGTATGAAGCACGTGTGGGAATCAAGATTGCTGGGAGAAATATCAATAACCTCAGATATGCAGATGACACCACCCTTATGGCAGAAAGTGAAAAGGAACTGAAGAGCCTCTTAATGAAGGTGAAAGAAGAGAGTGAAAAAGTTGGCTTAAAACTCCGCATTCAAAAAACTAAGATTGTAGCATCTGATCCTGTCACTTCACTTCCTGGCAAATAGATGGGGGAAACAATGGAAGCAGTGAGAGCTTTTATTTTCTTGAGCTCCAGAATCACTGCAGATGGTGTTTGCAGCCATGAAATTAAAAGATGCTCCTTGGAAGAAAACTATGACCAACTTAGAAAGCATATTAAAATACAAAGACATTACTTTGCTGACAAAGGTCTGTCTAGTCAAAGCTATGGTTTTTCCAATAGTCATATATGGATATGAGAGTTAGACCATAAAGAAAGCTGAGTGCCAAAGAATTGGTGCTTTTGAGCTGTGGTGCTGGAGAAGACTCTTGAGAGTCCCCTGGACTGCAAGGAGATCCAACCAGTCCCTTCTGAAGGAGATCAGTCCTGAATATTCATTGGAAGGACTAATGCTGAAGCTGAAACTCCAGTACTTTGGCCACCTAATAGGAAGAACTGACTCATTGGAAAAGACCCTGATGCTGGGAAAGATTGAAGGTGGGAAAAGGGGATGACAGAGGATGAGATGCTAGGATGGCATCACTGACTCAATGGACATGAGTTTGAGCAAACTCCTGGCGTTGGTGATGGACAGGGAAGCCTGGCGTGCTGCAGTCTATGGGGTCACAGAGTTGGACAGGATTGAATTGAACTGACTGATACTTAATGTGTACTTTGTTTCTATTATTACATCAGCTTGATCTCAGATCATCAGGCATTGAATCCAGGAGATTGGGAACCCCTCCTCTAGAGGATGAATGGATTACATGTAAAACCCAAAGGACTTTCCCCTCCACAATGAGAGAAAGTAGCTTTAATGCTCAGCTGTACCTTTAGAATCTTTTAGACAACTGCACGACGTGAATCTTGTAAGTGACACATGATGCCCGCTAATCTGCCCTGTTGCCGTTGAACCTGCTGCCAGGGACTTAGGAAGCTGGCATCAGAGTAAAGGGAAGGAGGAAAGCCAGGTGGTAGTGGTGGCAACAGATAGGCTGAAGCTTTGGGCAGGGGGAACAAGTGAGAAGATAAGCAGAAAGTTTTAGAGAAAGCTGACATTTTAGGACGATGTCTCAGAAACATTTACCAAGTTTCACAAGAAATCCCAATGTTGTGCTTTGGTGTGTTGTCCATATCAACAGATCTTGGATTTTTTAATAGGCATTCTTGTTATTATAATGTCCCCAAGGCAGTTCTGAACCCTTATGTTTGCTGCTTAATAAGCTCATGAAGCAAGAGAGAAGGTAACTGCCTGGCGATCACAGGCCAACTCACTGGCAAAAGGTGACTAAGCACCAGCCTATTGTTAATTGTCAAAATACCAACAAGTAGGATCTCTATTAGTATTTTCATCTGGGTAGTGACTAAGGGCAGATCATTCTTGATGACAGGCTAGACTGTCAAAATTTTCAGTGTTTCTAAATGTGTGAAAAGTGAAAGTTCGTCACACAGTCATGTCCGACTCTGTGAAATCCCATGGGCTGTAGCCTGCCAGGCTCCTCTATCCGTGGAATTCTCCGGGCAAGAGTACTGGAATGGGTTGCCATTTCCTTCTCCAGGGGACCTTCCCAGATCAGGGATGGAACCCACTTCTCCTGCACTGGCAGGCAAGTTCTTTGCCACTGAACCACCTGGGAACCCCTCCATCACTGGCTGCTTGGTATTATTTTTATTCAGCATGGATCCTGTGACTGGACTCTTTTCAAGTACACTTGATTTCCTCAAGATACTCGCAAGAAGCAACTCTTTCTTCTTGAGCCCCGAGTCAGCCCCCGGTGTTGCATACCAGGGGACCTGGTGGTATGAGTGGCATCAGGGGTGGCGTCTGGAGGTGACCAGGGAAGCTGTGCAGCACAGCCTTTGATAGATTGGTGGCTTGGGTTCCTGGACTCCTGATACTTTTTTCCCCATTTCTCTCTCAGATATCTTAATTTTCCTTTTTCAAGCATACTAAACAGCAGGAACCGTATTCTGAGGCTCAGTTTTTAATCTTAAGAACAAGTATGTCCTTACCGCCTGGAGGAGGTGGTCCACTGACATCTGTGCACAGTGTGTGTGTGTGTGTGTGTGCACACGTGCTCTGGTGCTGGTGCTCAGTTGTGTCTGGCTCTTTGTGACCCCACGGACTGTAGACCACCAGGCTCCTCTGTCCATGCGATTTCCCATGCAAGAATACTGGAGGGGGTTGCTATTTCCTGCTCCAGAGGCGCATCCCAACCCAGGGATCAAACCCAGGTTTCTTAAGTCTGCTGCATTGGCAGGTGGATTCTTCACCACCTGAAAGTGTGTGTGTATGTGTGTATACATCTGTAGAAATGACATATATAAGAAATACATATGTGTGTATATATGTGTGTGTGTGTGTGTATATATATATATATAAAAGTATATGTAGACGTGTGTGTGTATATGTCTGTATCTTTCTTGGACCACGATGGATCTGGAGGGCACCATCTGTATTTCAACTTGTATCATCACAGATTTGTTCAGTTAGCATGCTATCATTTCTAAGATTTCCTTCAAACCCTTTGCTCTTTGTTAAACATGCAAATCTCTGCAGAAGTCCTGACAGCTATTATTAATCCCATTTTTCATTTGAGTAAGAGAGTGGCTCCAGGTTATTGGGACCAACCAGGTAGCCTGTGGAGTTTGGTCCACAGGATGGAGAGAGAGCTGCTCCCCACTCCCCCCACTCAGTTCAGTCACTCAGTTGTATCTGACTCTGTGACCCCACAGACTGCAGCATGCCAGGCTTCCGTGTCCATCACCAACTCCTGGAGCTTGCTCAAACTCATGTCCATCGAGTCGGTGATGCCATCCAACCATCTCATCCTCTGTCATCCCTTTCTCCTCCTGGCCTTCAGTCTTTCCCGGCATCAGGGTCTTTTCCAGTGAATCAGTTCTTTGCATCAGGTGGCCAAAGTATTTGAGTTTCAGCTTCAGCATCCTCACTTTCTCCCCACTTGGCCTGGTATGTATTGATGTGTAGGACAGGTTCCTTGGTCATTGATAAGAGGTGGGTGGAATGTGAGAACATCAGGGTAGATTGGCCTTTGCTTTTCAACTCGAGAGAAAAAAGAAATCAAGCAGTCTTCTAATTAGCAAAGCCTGGATTTAATTTTCCTTTTACTCACTTAGCTGTGATCTACTGTAAAGCCAAGAAGGGAAACTAGAGTCATTCTTTGGAACCACCAGTTGTGGGTGCCACTGACTGATACCCTTGCCGCCATCTTAGTGTTCCTCCTTTCTCTCCCAGATTTTCTTTAGCTTTCTTTTATGGGCCTTTTCTCATTTATTCATCTGTTCTACAGAGATTAAATACTTACCGCGTGCCAGGGATCCAAAGAGTAATAAGTCACTAAGTTTCTGCCCACGAGACCCTCACATTCTACTGGGAAAGTAGACTTCATCTAGCACTTGAATTGTTTATTCTGCCAATTCTAGGACCTCATCTGAGTTTTAGAATCGTCTTGTAAGACAGTGGTCCCCAACCTTTTTGGCACCAAGATCCGTTTCGTGGAAGACAAGTTTTCCATGGATGGGGATGGTGGTTTTGAGATGATTCAAGTGCGTTACATTTATTGTGCACTTTATTTCTGTTGTATTTCTTACTACATCAGCTACACCTCAAATCATCAGGCATTAGATCCCAGAGGTTGGGGACCCCTGTTGTAAGAAGCAGCAGTTAAACCATGTTCTGTTTGTCGTTTATTATTTCCCTACTGCAACATTTTTGTCTTCCTCCTTTCTCTGTTTTTTAAACCCTCTATGCCTAAATATTTACTGGCACTGCCTAGTTCTTCATGTAGTACTCAGATTTAAAGATTTGCCCAGTTTCTGGTCTGTCTCTTCCTAAGTCAAACAAATTTTTTTAATTTCCTTTGTGTCCTCCTACTTATAAACAGCCAAATGTATTTTGACTCTATTTCAGGGATTTTCCAAAATGAGTCACTAATCATTTTTGATGAAATGTTTCCACTCAATTGTGGTGTCTTTTAAAAACCAGTTTGAATGAAAGGGGAAATTAACAATAACACAATAATAGTGGGAGACTTTAACACCCCACTCACACCTATGGATGGATCAACTAAACAGAAAATTAATAAGAAAACACAAACTTTAAATGATATAATAGGCCAGTTAGACCTAATTGGTATCTATAGGATGTTTCACCCCAAAAGAATGAATTTCACCTTTTTCTCAAGTGCACATGGAACCTTCTCCAGGATAGATCACATCCTGGGCCATAAATCTAGCCTTGGTAAATTCAAAAATATTGAAACCATTCCAGGCATCTTTTCTGACCACAATGCAGTAAGATGTCAATTACAGGAGAAACTCTATTAAAAATCTCAACATATGGAGGCTGAACAACATGCTGCTGAATAACCAACAAATCACAGAAGAAATCAAAATATGCATAGAAACAAACGAAAATTAAAACACAACCACCCAAAACCTATGGGACACTGTAAAAGTAGTACTAAGGGGAAGGTTCATAGNAAGAAGATCAGTCCTGGGTGTTCTTTGGAAGGAATGATGCTAAAGCTGAAACTCCAATACTTTGACCACCTCATGTGAAGAGTTGACTCATTGGAAAAGACTCTGATGCTGGGAGGGATTGGGGGCAGGAGGAAAAGGGGATGACAGAGGATGAGATGGCTGGATGGCATCACCGACTCGAGGACGTGAGTTTGAGTGAACTCTGGGAGGAGGTGGTGGACAGGGAGGCTTGGTGTGCTGCAATTCATGGGGTCGCAAAGAGTCAGAGACGACTGAGCAACTGAAATGAACACCTATCCTACTCAAACTCTTCCAGAAAATTGCAGAGGAAGGTAAACTTCCAAACTCATTCTATGAGGCCACCATCACCCTAATACCAAAACTTGACAAAGATGCCACAAAAAAAGAAAACTACAGGCCAATATCACTGATGAACATAGATGCAAAAATCATTAACAAAATCCTAGCAAACAGAATCCAACAACATATTAAAAAGATCATACATCATGACCAAGTGGGCTTTATCCCAGGGATGCAAGGATTCTTAGTATCTGCAAATCAATCAATGTAATAGACCACATTAACAAATTGAAAAATAAAAACCATATGATTATCTCAATAGATGAAGAGAAAATTCAACATCCATTTATAATAAAAACCCTCCAGAAACCAGGAATAGAAGGAACATACCTCAAAATAATAAAAGCTATATATGACAAACCCACAACAAACATTATCCTCAATGGTGAAAAATTGAAAGCATTTGCCCTAAAGTCAGGAACAAGACAAGGGTTCCCACTCTCACCACTACTGTTCAACATAGTTTTGGAAGTTTTGGCCACAGCAATCAGAGCAGAAAAAGAAATAAAATGAATCCAGATTGGAAAAGAAGAAGTAAAACTCTCACTGTTTGCATATGACATGATCCTCTACATAGAAAACCCTAAAGACTCCACCAGAAAATTATTAGAGCTAATCAATGAATAAAGTTGCAGAATATAAAATTAACACACAGAAGTCCCTTGCATTCCTATACACTAACAATGAGAAAAAAGAGAAATTAAGAAAACAATTCCATTCACCATTGCAACGAAGAGAATAAAATACTTAGGAATCAGTTCAGTTCAGTTGCTCAGTCATGTCTGACTCTTTGCCACCCCATGAATCGCAGCACGCCAGGCCTCCCTGTCCATCACCAACTCCCGGAGTTCACTCAGACTCACGTCCATTGAGTCCGTGATGCCACCCAGCCATCTCATCCTCTGTTGTCCCCTTCTCCTGCCTCCAATCCCTCCCAGCGTCAGAGTCTTTTCCAATGAGTCAACTCTTCGCATGAGGTGGCCAAAGTACTGGAGTTTCAGCTTTAGCGTCATTCCTTCCAAAGAAATCCCAGGGCTGATCTCCTTCAGAATGGACTGGTTGGATCTCCTTGCGGTCCAAGGGACTCTCAAGAGTCTTGTCCAACACCACAGTTCAAAAGCATCAATTCTACCTAAAGAAACAAAAGACCTATATACAGAAAACTATAAAACACTGGTGAAAGAAATCAAAGAGGACGCTAATAGATGGAGAAATATACCGTGTTCATGGATTGGAAGAATCAATATAGTGAAAATGAGTATGCTACCCAAAGCAATCTATAGATTCAATACAATCCCTATCAAGCTACCAATGGTATTTTTCAGAGAACTAGAACCAATAATTTCACAATTTGTATGAAAATACAAAAAACCTCGAATAGCCAAAGCAATCTTGAGAAAGAAGAATGGAACTGGGGGAATCAACCTGTCTGACTTTAGTCTCTACTACAAAGCCACAGTCATCAAGACAGTATGGTACTGGCACAAAGACAGAAATATAGATCAGTGGAACAAAATAGAAAGCCCAGAGATAAATCCATGCATCTATAGACAACTTATCTTTGACAAAGGAGGCAGGAATATACAATGGAGAAAAGACAATCTCTTTAACAAGTGGTGCTGGGAAAACTGGTCAGCCACTTGTAAAAGAATGAAACTAGAACACTTTCTAACACCATACACAAAAATAAACTCAAAATGGATTAAAGATCTAAATGTAAGACCAGAAACTATTAAGTTTCTAGAGGAAAACATGGGCAAAACACTCTCTGACATAAACCACAGCAGGATCTTCTATGACCCACCTCCCAGAATATTGGAAATGAAAGGAAAAATAAGCAAATGGGACCTAATTAAAATTAAAAGCTTCTGCACAACAAAGGAGACTATAAGCAAGGTGAAAAGACAGCCATCAGAATGGGAGAAAATAATAGCAAGTGAAGCAACGGACAAAGAATTAATCTCAAAAATATATAAGCAACTCCTGCAGCTCAATTCCAGAAAAATAAAAGACCCAGTCAAAAAGTGGGCTAAAGAACTAAACAGACATTTCTCCAAAGAAAACATACGGATGGCTAACAAACACATGAAAAGATGCTCAACATCACTCATATCAGAGAAATGCAAATCAAAACCACAATGAGGTACCATTTCATGCCAGTCAGAATGGCTGCTATCCAAAAGTCTACAAGCAATAAATGCTGGAGAGGGTGTGGAGAAAAGGCAGCCCTCTTACACTGTTGGTGGGAATGCAAACTAGTACAGCCACTATGGAGAACAGTGTGGAGAGTCCTTAAAAAACTGGAAATAGAACTGCCATACGACCCAATGATCCCACTGCTGGGCATACACGCTGAAGAAACCAGAATCGAAAGAGACACATGTACCCCAATGTTCATTGCAGCACTGTTTATAATAGCCAGGACATGGAAGCAACCTAGATGTCCATCAGCAGATAATGGATAAGAAAGCTGTGGTACATATACACAATGGAATATTACTCAGCCATTAAAAAGAATACATTTGAATCAGTTCTAATGAGGTGGATGAAAATGGAGCCTATTATACAGAGTGAAGTAAGCCAGAAAGAAAAACACCAATACAGTATACTAATGCATATATATGGAATTTAGAAAGATGGTAACTATAACCCTGTATGTGAGACAGCAAAAGAGACACAGATGTATTGAACAGACTTTTGGTCTCTGTGGGAGAGGGCGAGGGTGGGATGATATGGGAGAATGGCATTGAAACATATGAAATATCATATGTGAAATGAATCGCCAGTCCAGGTTTGATGCATCATACAGGGTGCTCGGAACTGGTGCACTGGGATGGACCCAGAGGGATGGGATGTGGAGGGAGGTGGGAGGGAGGTTCAGGATGGGGAACACAGGTACACTCGTGGCGGATTCAAGTCAATGTATGGCAAAACCAATACAATATTGTAAAGTAATTAAATTAAAAAAATAGAAAATAAACACTAGTTTGAATCTCTACAATTATTTTATGGAATTGAAAGATTCAAATCCTGGATTAACTTTCAGAAGACATTTTTCTTGTATGGGAACAGAGATCTAGAAAAGACCAGCTTCTACTCCTCAGAGACCACAAAATTCTAATTTTGTGTGACATGGAGAACTTACTTTTCTTCATAGAGTCCATCTAGGAAACCAAAACATTTATACGTTTCTACACTTTTAGGCTTTTTTTCCATATGTTTTTGTGCATCCTATCATATTGAAATGTTTATTAAGTATATGATTATAGAGGTGCATCAAGATTTTATACATCCACACACACACGTATTTTTCATTTATGTGTTTGCAGGACTTTTCACGATAGCTCTCCTGGGAACTTACTTTTCTTGGAACAAGGAATTAAGGCATTTGCTAAGATTTGGAAAGGCAAAAGAGCCAATTTCACCTCCTTTTTGATTTTAAGAGCAAGAGTTGAGAAAGCAAGGCAGTAGGTCCTCCTTTGATTCTGCAGGTATAGTGTCAGAAAATTGAGGCATCCCTAGGAATCAATTTTTCATAGCAGTTTATAGCACAGCATCTTTATTGCCTTCTTTTTTGTTTTCCTTCAATTCAAGAATGTAAAAGAATTCCCTGCTGTCAGCAGTGCTCCTGGGGATTGTATTGATGGAGTTAGTTGTGTTCAGTCACTCAGTCATGTCCAACTCTTGGCAACCCCATGGACTGCAGCATGCCAGGCTTCCCAGTCCTTTACTATCTCCCGGAGTGTGCTCAAACTTATATCATTGAATTGATGATGCCATCCAATCATCTCATCCTCTGTCGTCCCCTTTTCCTGCCTTCAATCTTTCCCAGCATCAGGGCTTTTCCAGTGAGTCACCTCTTCCCATCAGGTGGCCAAAGTATTGGAGTTTCAGCTTCAGCATCAGTCTTCCAAATGAATATTCAGAGTTGATTTCCTTTAGGATTGATAGGTTTGATCTCCTTGCTGTCCAAGGGTCTCTCAAGAGTCTTCTCCGGCACCACAGTTTGAAAGTATCAGTTCTTCAGTGCTCAGCCTTCTTTATGGTCCAGCTCTCACATCTGTACACAACAACTGGAAAAACCATCGCTTTGACTAGATGGACCTTTGTTAGCAAAGTAATGCTTCTGCTTTTGAATATGCTATCTAGGTTGGTCATAGCTTTTCTTCCAGGGAGCAAGCGTCTTTTAATTTCATGGCTGCAGCCACCATCTGCAGTGATTTTGGAACCCAAGAAAATAAAGTCTGTTACTATTTCCATTGTTTCCCCATCTATTTGCCATCAAGTGATGGGACTGGATGCTATGAACTTCGTTTTTGTTTGTTTGTTTGTTTGAGTTTTAAGCCAACTTTTTCACTCTCCTCTTTCACTTTCATCAAGAGGCTCTTTGGTTCCTCTTCACTTTCTGCCATAAGGGTGGTGTCATCTGCATATCTGAGGTTTTTTATATTTCTCCCAGCAATCTTAATTCCAGCTTGAGCTTTGTCCAGCCCAGCATTTAGCATAATGTGCTCTACATATAAGTTAAACAAGCAAGGTGACAACATACAGCCTTAATGTACTCCTTTCCCAATTTGGAACCGTTCCATTGTTTCATGTCTGGTTCTAACTGTTGTTTCTTGACCTGCATGCAGGTTTCTCAAGAGACAGGTAAGATGGTCTGATATTCCCATCTCTTTAAGAATTTTCCACAGTTTTTTATTGATGGGATTAACTGTGATGTTTTCTGTTGAAGTTGAAAGGAAGGATTAGATTGGAAAGAGATTATCAGGTTTGTTTTGTATTAATTACATATAAATAGCTGAATAAGAAGTAACATTGGTCATTTTAAAAAGTGACACCTGTAACTGAAAGAATTCTTCTGGCAGAGTCACCCATGGCCCCAAAACAGTTCATTTTTGTATATCAGCCTTTTAGCAGTTTCTGAATACCTGGTAGAGGTCTGGAACTGTATTCTTTACAGAATAAAGAGGAAGCATGATCTCCAGATTCCTTTATTACATGTTTTCTGCTTTCCTTTTCCTTTATCTGTCTTTTCTTATCCCCTTAACATGCTGGCTAACCTACCTTGCTCCTGAGCCTACCATTCGTTCATTCATTCATTCCAATACTGAGAACCCTATATATAGCAGGCACCATGGTACATTGAATATTCATTGGAAGGACTGATGCTGAAGCTAAAGTTGCAATACTTTGGTCACCTGATATGAAGAGCTGACTCATTGGAAAAGACCCTGATGCTGGGAAATATTGAAGGCAGGAGGAGAAGGGAACAACAGAGGTTGAGATGGTTGGATTGCATCAGTGACTCAATGAACATAGTTTGAGCACACTCCGGAAGACAGTGAAGGTCAGGGAAGCCTGGCATGCTTCAGTCCGTGGGGTCACAAAGAGTTGGACACGACTGTGACTGAATAACAACAAAATGGATACTTTGATCGAAAGTAAAGACACGACCTTTGCCTTCTTGAACCTGTTTGCCCAGTTAATGAGGTCAACACAGTTCAAGAAGTGCTGTGACTGCAGAAGCTTAGGATACTGCAGGAATGTCAAAAGGGAAGCCTTCCTGGAGGAGGTGACTTCTAAGCCGTGATTAAAAGGTTGGAGGAAGAAGGGAGAAGGAATTGGGCATGGTCAGAGGCAGTAGATGAGTTTAGTGGCTGTTGAAATTGTCCAGGTGAAATGAAGGGTGACCTGAATTAAGGTACAAGTAGTGAGGGAAGCAGATGGATTTAAGAGACTGAGGTAGAATGAATAGAGTCAGGAGGTTGATTCCATTTATGGGATTTAAGGGAGAAGGACAGGTTCTCTGGTTTCTGGCCTAACCAGTTGGGTGGTTGAAGGGCCCACCCTAAGAGAGGAGGCTGAGGTGAAGGGGAAAGTGATAAGCTCTTATGGACCTCATGAAATTTAGGTGTCTACGGTTTATCCAAGTGAGGATTCCAGTAGGCACCATGGTGTATGCCTAGGGATTCAGAAGGGACATCTGGGCTGAAGAAAAGAGATCTGGAAGTCGTCTGCTGGTCATCGGAGGCATGGGAGTGCGAGAGATCCTGTGCTGTATCACTTGGCTTGGGAAGCGAAGCTGGCCTGGGATGGCCCCCCAGAGGGCACCGTCTCAAGCGGAGTGGCAGGAGAGCAGCTCTCAAAGGTGAAGACCACCTAGGAATGTCAGGGAGTCAAGCAGAAAGAGCAGAGAATAATGCTTTGCGTCAAACGTTGCTGAAAGCTCATGGCAACTCCTGGGTCCTGCTCACCGGCTTTGGCCGACGAGATGGTTGGTGACTTGGGCACAGCAGTTGTTTTAGAGTGTTAGAGAGTGTTGTAATTTATGGCACGTGAAAGTGAAAGTCACTCAGTCATGTCTGACCTTTTGCGACCCCATGGACCCATGGAATTCTCCCGGCCAGAATACTGGAGTGAGTAGCCTTTTCCTTCTCCAGGGGATCTTCCCAACCCAGGGGTTGAACCCAGGTCTCCCTCATTGCAGGCAGATTCTTTACCAGCCGAGCCGCCAGGGAAGCCCAAAAGAATACTGGAGTGGGTAGTCTATCCCTTCTCCAGGGGATCTTCCCAACCCAGGAATCAAACCGGGGTCTCCTGCATTATAGGCGGATTCTTTACCAGCTGAGCCACCAGGGAAGCCCAAGAATACTGGAGTGGGTAGCCTATCCTTCTCCAGGGGATCTTCCGGACCCAGGAATTAAACCAGGGTCTCCTGCATTGGAGGTGGATTCTTTACTAACTGAGCTATCAGGGAAGGCCCTATGGCATGTAGTGGAGGTTAAGCAATACAGTATGATTTTAGGGGTTCTTTGTAATTAAATTTTTAGAAGATTTATTTCTTTTTGGCTGTGATGGGGCTCCCCTGCTGTGCGCAGGCTTTCTCTGGTTGTGGTGAGCAGGGGCTAGTCTTCACTGTAGTGCTCCGGCTTCCCCGTGCAGGGGCTTCGCTTGTTGCAGAGGGCGGGCTATAGGAGCTCAGGCTCAGAAACTGTGGCACGCGGGCTTAGTTGCCCTGTGGCATGTGGGATCTTCCCAGACCAGGGATTGAACCCATGTCCCCTGTATTGGCAGGCGGATTCTTAACCATGGCACCAGCAGGGAAGCCCTGTAATTAATTTTTAAAAATACAAACCCCTTCACTAGGTCTCTCCCTGTGACCTGTAGGTGGGAGAATTTAATAAGCACCAAAGAAAAGCTTACCTACTAATTGCAATTTTTTTTAAACCTGTAGTTAGTTGGAATTTGTTTTCTGCCTTTGAAAACCATTGTCTTGCTTGCTATAGTCTAAGACATTTTCTTTTCTTTTAAAATAAGGGATGCACAGTTCCTTTGACTCTTGCTCCAAATTGGAGTCTCCTTTTGATCATTAACACATATTTTAGAGAAGGTGATTACCTAAAATAGGAACTGTAAATAGCTTAGGACTTAGTGACCAGACGGAATCACAGGTGTTCCCATTTTGGTGTCCCCTGGTTGTATAGTGGCCACTAGGGCTTGGGTCTCTCCACTCTGGGAATTGTGATATTTGTGTTATATCCCACCTGTCCCCACAAGAGTTCCATTTTATGAAAACTAAATGGTGGTATGTTTTATTTTCAACTTGAAGTGAAAATTAATTCTGTTTCGAGACATTTGAGAATTTCATAACTGTGTGAGATAATTGGTCACACCCTAGGGAAATTGCATAAGAAAATACAGCTCTGAGTTCTGCATTTTCATTTTCCCTCAGGATCTCATTCACAGTAATGTCTTAAATAGTAAATAGTTTTATGGATGATGGGAAAGCGAATCTACCTGTAGAGCGCACTTTCTTTGGCATGGTGAAGGGTTCACAGACCACCACGAAAGAAATTGTTCAAGTCAGGCTTTTTGTTTAGGAGGCAGCAATAGGTTATTGGGGATAGAGGTGACTTGGGAGTCTATTTTCCTCTCTCTCGTTAAATTCACCTTATTTAACCTCTCCATTTTACCCACTGGGAAACCACTGACAATATTTGTACTTACTGCCTCCCTAGTGACATGAAGCAACCAAACACAGTGTGTGCTTGTATGTGTGTGTGTAGTTACTTTTTTTTTTAATAAAATGACACTATAGGATCATAGTATAATTGATTCATGCTCCATGCTGATTTGGTTCATATTTCTTGATTGATTGTACTATTTTAAATGTGTAATGTCTAAGAATTTTGAATAATGAGATTTTTAAAAAATGTTAGGATAATGAATATGGCCTCTTTAAAGCACCATCATCAACTTAGTTGAATCTCATTTCGGTGAAGATGGATTAATTTCATTTTTACATTTAGGACAGGTGCCGAATATGCCCATGGCCTCCCTGGTACCTCAGTGGGTAAAGAATCTGCCTGCAGTGCAGGAGACCCAGGTTTGGTTCCTGGATCCAGAAGATCTCCTGGAGAAGGAAATGGCAACCCACTCCAGTATTCTTGCCTGGAAAATCCCATGGATGGAGGAGCCTGGCGTGTTGTAGTCCATGGGGTCGCAAAGAGTCGGATACAACTGAACAACTAACACAGTTGCTGACTATATAGAACTTATGCATTTGGTAGACCATCAGTGTGCTAAGTCACTTCAATTGTGTCTGACTCTGCGATCCTATCGACCATAGCCCACCAGGCTCCTCTGTCCATGGGATTCTCCAGGCAAGAATACGGGAGTGGGTTACCATGCCCTCCTTCAGGGGATCTTTCCAACCCAGGAGGAAGTGAGCGGCTGCCCTGGTGGGTCTGCTGGCAGGACTTTGATTGATTTAGTTCTCTATCAACTTCTACACTCCAGAACAGAGGAGAAAGGAGGAAAGGCCACTTCCAGGCCAACCTGTCTCTTACATCTCCTGCATTGGCAGGCGGGTTCTTTACCACGAGCGCCACCTGGAAAGTCCTCAGAGATGGAGGGGTGGTGGTCATCATTTATATGTTTTTTACTGAAGGATGTGTAGAGAAATTGATCAACTCTAATGAATATATTTGAGCTTTTCTCCTTGTTGCTGTATTGGGTAGACAGGCTGATGGAAAATAAGAGAGGTGTCATATAGCACACACTCAGCATTTCATGCTGGACAGGCACCATGCTAATCACTTTAAGTCATTTAATCTATGACTCAATATTAATATTAAGTATTAATTCTTAATTAATAAGTATTAATTCTTAATTCTTAATATTAATTCTTAATTAATATTAAGTATTAATTCTATGAGGGTAGCTATATTATTATCCCCATTTTACAGAAGAATTGGGGGGTAGGGGTTCGATAACTAGCCAAAGTTGTACAGCTATGGGGTGAGTTAGGGAAGTATTCAAGTCTCAGCCGTCTGGCTCCAGAGCCTGTGGTCTTAACTCTTTACACTACTAGCTTTTATTACAGTCTGCTGCATTGTCTACAGATCTGCAGTTTGTTGAATCCACAGACAGAAACTGAAAATAAGGATGGCTGGCAGTACTTGGCTGTTTTCTATAAGAGACTTGAACATCCACAGATTTTGGTTTCTGTTGGGATACTAGAACCAATCCCCACAGATTCTGAGGGACACTGTCTTATTGATCAAATCTGAATGCTTTAGCTCATCTGCATCATGCTGTTTTTACAGTAATGAAAGTGAGTCTTGTGGCTAATAAATTCATTGGCCAAAGGCCAATAATAAATGAAAAGATGCTCAACCAGTAGTCAGGAAAATGCAAATTGAAATAAATATACCACTAGTTCCTTTACCTGATTGGAAAAATTGAACAGATTCATAGCATCCAAGTGTGATGCGTAAGGACACATACTCATATGTAACTGGTGGGAGGGTGGGAGTAAAAAATTGCTTCGAATTTTTATTTAAAATTTTAAATAAACATTTCATTTGACTGAACTCCTAGGAATTTATCTTGTAGACATAAAATCACCAGTACATAAAGATGCATGTACACGGATTTTTTTTTTTTTTTAATCATGCTATTTGTAATGACCCTAAACTGGAAACCACTTGGCAGTTGGAAAATGCTGGCATAAATTATGCTGCATTCCTAATATTGGAGTTTGGGGAAACTAGTCAACCATTCCTCTCCTAGCTAGCATGCATGCATGCTCATTCTCAGTTTTTCAGTGTGTCTGATTCTTTGCGACTCTGTGCACCGTAGCCTGCCAGGCTCCTCTGTCCACGGGATTCTCCAGGCATGAATACTGGAGTAGGTTGTGTTTCCTCCTCCAGAGGATCTTCCCGACCCAGGGATCCAACCTGAGTCTCTTGCATCTCCTGCATTGCAGGCGGATTTTTTTTTTTAAACCACTGAGCCACCTAGGAAGCCCTCTCCTCCTAGTTATGGAACCAATTAGGAAATAAGACCCAAGGGACAGAGGGAGATCAAAATATTGTCTTTATTAGTGATAAAGCTGATTGACTGTGTTTCCTATTTCTTTACTCTTGAATAAGATAGACTTATGCCCCCAGCTGCTGGTAGTGATGGGGGAAGGGCAGCAGGGGAGGGAGCACGGAGCAGAGAATGTCCTTGTCTGAATGCAGACTGGCCACCAAAGATGGAAGTCCCCAAGTGAGTCCAGCATGCCCAGTGTCTCCTCGCAGATTCACCAGCTGGGCTAGTCATTTCCTCCCTCCCTGGAGAGGAGGAAGTGCAGAGTCAGAGTGGAGAGAAGGTGGAAATTCTCCTCTTGTACTTTCCCTCCTAGGGAAAGGAGTGGAGATTATTCTTCCTTATGGAAATCTACGAAGTGGGGAGTGTTCCCCTCTCCTCCAACACAGTGTTTTGTAATATCATGCAGTGTTAAACAGTATAACTTAGCTCAGTGTGAGCACTTAGGAAAATGTCTATCATATTTTAAGTGAAAAATTGGGCTATAGATGATTTTTATACCATGATTATATTAAAAGAAGAAACCATGTATATGGGTATATTTTTATAAATATAGAAAAAAATATTTAAACACATATTGTAGTTGTTACGAAGAATGGTGTGTGGAAGGTCTTGGTGATGGGGAAACAGGTTTTTCCTTGCATTTCTCTGTATTGTTCAGTTGTTCAAATGAGTGTTTATTAATTATATAAGAAAATGTCTAGTTGAGAGTTGCTATGAGATACATATGGGCTTCCCTGGTAGCTCAGATGGTAAAGAATCTGCCTGCAGTGTAGGAGACCCTGGTTAGATCCCTGGGTCGGGAAGATCCTCTGGAGAAGGGAATGACAACCGACTCCAGTATTCTTGCCTGGAGAAGTCCATGGACAGAGGAGCCTGGCAGGCACCAGTCCATGGGGTCACAAAGGAGTCAGACATGAGTGAGCAACTAATACTTCATACTTCACTTCATGATATATATATACATACACGCACATATATATGTATGTATATATACATATTTTCAGATTACTTTTCCATTATAGGTTGTTACAGGATATTGAATACTTCTCCCTGTGTTATACAGTAACTACAGGATAGATCTTGAAATTTCTGATTACAAGAAAAAAAAAGTTGTAACTGTGTGTGGTGATGGATATCAACTAGACTTACTTTGTTGATCATTTTACAGTATATGCAAATACTGAATCATTGCATTGTACACCTGTAAGGGAGTCTTAGTGGCTTAGCTGATAAAGAGCCCGCCTGCCAATGCAGGAGACGCAAGAGATGCAGGTTCGATCTCTGGGTCAGGAAGATCCCCTGCAGACGGAAATGGCAGCCTACTTCAATATTCTTCCCTGGAGAAGCCCATGGACAGAGGAACCTGGTGGGCTGAAGCCCATGGAGTCCCAAAAAGTCGGACACGGCAGAGCTAATGACACATTGTTGTACACCTGAAACTAATATAATGTTATATGTCAATTGTAACTCAATTAAAATATCTTAAAGTCATGAAATTAAGACACTTACTCCTTGGAAGAAAAGTTATGACCAACCTAGATAGCATATTGAAAAGCAGAGACATTACTCAGAGCTAATGACACATTGTTGTACACCTGAAACTAATATAATGTTATATGTCAATTGTAACTCAATTAAAATATCTTAAAGTCATGAAATTAAGACGCTTACTCCTTGGAAGAAAAGTTATGACCAACCTAGATAGCATATTGAAAAGCAGAGACATTACTTAGTCAACAGAGGTCTGTCTAGTCAAGGCTATGGTTTTTCCAGTGGTCATGTATGGATGTGAGAGTTGGAGTGTGAAGAAAGCTGAGCACCGAAGAATTGATGCTTTTGAACTGTGGTGTTGGAGAAGACTCTTGAGAGTCTCTTGGACTGCAAGGAGATCCAACCAGTCCATTCTGAAGGAGATCAGCCCTGGAATTTCTTTGGAGGGAATGATGCTAAAGCTGAAACTCCAGTACTTTGGCCACCTCATGCGAAGAGTTGACTCATTGGAAAAGACTCTGATGCTGGGAGGGATTGGGAGCAGGAGGAGAAGGGGATGACAGAGGATGGGATGGCTGGATGGCATCACTGACTCGGTGAATGTGAGTCTGAGTGAATTCCGGGAGTTGGTGGTGGACAGGGAGGCCTGGCGTGCTGCGATTCATGGGGTCTCAAAGAGTCGGACACGACTGAGCGACTGAACTGAACTGAAAGTCTGCCTTGTGTGTTCAGTGATGTTGCCTTCAGCAGCTGGTATCCCCTTTTCTCTGGCAGTTCAGGGGTCTTCACTGCGAGCTTATTTCTAGATGGGCCTATCGGATCCCCTGCTCCTTGTTTTATTTCCACCCCACACCCAAGTGTGCATGTGTGTGCTCAGTCGCTTCATTCGTGTCTGACTGTTTGTGCTCCTGTGGACTCTCGCCCAGCAAGCTCCTCTGTCCATGGGATTCTCCAGGCGGGAATACTGGAGTGGGTTGCCATGCCCTCCTCCAGGACATATTGCTGACCCAGGGATCGAACCTGCATCTCCTGCATCTTTTGTGTTGCAAGCAGATTCTTTTTTTTTTTTTTTTTTAATATAAACTTATTCATTTTAATTGGAGACTAATTACTTTACAATATTGTAGTGGTTTTGCCATACATTGACATGAATCCGCCACAGGTGTACATGTGTTCCCCATCCTGAACCCCCCTCCCACCTCCCTCCCCATCTCATCCCTCTGGGTCATCCCAGTGCACCAGCCCCGAGCACCCTGATCATGGGTCAAACCTGGACTGGCAATTCATTTCACATATGATAATATACATGTTTCA
This sequence comes from Cephalophus harveyi, assembly GCA_006410635.1. Classification (NCBI taxonomy): domain Eukaryota; kingdom Metazoa; phylum Chordata; class Mammalia; order Artiodactyla; family Bovidae; genus Cephalophus; species Cephalophus harveyi. Next base: position 301,045 of record SJYT01013540.1, on the reverse strand, counting down.
ATGCCATTCTCCCAAATCATCCCATCCTCGGACTCTCCCACAGAGTCCAGAAGACTGTTTTATACATCTGTGTCTCTTTTGCTGTCTCACATACAGGGTTATCATTACCATCTTTCTAAATTCCATATATATGTGTTAGCATACTGTATTGGTGTTTTTCTTTCTGGCTTACTTCACTCTGTATGATAGGCTCCAGTTTCCTCCACCTCCTTAGAACTGATTTAAGCCACCAGGGAAGCCCCTACACCCAAGGCTGGTGGGGAGTTTTGGGAGGGTGCGCTGGACTGGAGTCAGCCCAGTTTGTTGCTTGGTGACTGTGAACCCAGCTGAGTGATTGGCCATCTCTGGGCTCCACTTTTCTTATCTGAAAAATGAGATGTTGGAATTACATGAGAAGATTGAACTAAATGAATTATTCTGGAGGCGCTGAGCAGATGGACTCTGAACCCTGTATCCCCAAGTTTAAATCCCCATATTGCCACTTATTAGTTGTGTGATATTTAGGAAAATTTTGTAACCTCTCTGTGACTTACAGCCAGAAGGACTTAGAGCAGTGCTGGCACATATGGGGTTGGTCAAAAGTTCATCTGGGTCTTTTTGTAAGATGTGATGGAGAAACCCGAATGAAGCTTTTGGCCATCCCATTAGTTAGCACTCTAAATACTGATAGTGTCAGTCACTCAATCGTCTCCAACTCTTTGTGATCCCAAGGGCTATAGCCCAACAGGCTTCTCTGTGGAATTCTCCAGGCCAGAATACCAGAGTGGGTTGCTTTTCCCTTCTCCAGGGGATCTTCCCGACCCTGGGATTGAACCCAGGTCTCCCACATTGCCGGTGGATTCTCTACCATCTGAGCCACCAGGGAAGACTACTCTAAATACTAAATATTATTAACTAACAATGAAATTAATTCTAATGGGGAAATGGTATCTCCAGGGAGGTGGGGGCCAGCATGCTTATGGACTGGGTTTTCCAGGATTCCTCAAATAATCCTGAATTCTATCCGGTCTTCCGTGTCTACTTGGCCAGGGAGTATAAGGATATGGTTTATGGGGTGGGAGGCAAGCTAGAGGGATATCCTTAAAAGATACTACCCACCTATATTAAGGTTTTTCTTTGCCATGGCTAAAGAGGTGTCTTAAGTATTTTACCCTTTGTATACACTGGAGTCAGTTTCTAAAGGATTTTCATTGTAAATTATAATAAATACATGGTATGATATTTACAGAATGAGGTCAGCTATGAGTCTTCCTGTACAATTTAAACTGTAAACAAGTATATAGGATACTGTTCTGAGAAGGTGTTTAGCTGCTAAATTGTGTCCTACTCTTCTGCGACCCCATGGACTGTATCCTGTCCAGCTCATCTGTTGATGGGATATCCCGGGGAACTATACTGGAGTGGGTTGCCATTTCCTTCGCCAGAGGATCTTCCTGGATCAGGGATCGAACCTGCATCTCTTACATTGCAGGTGGATTCTTTACTGCTGAGCCACCAGCGAGGGTTATCTCATTCCAGAAGGACTGGATGACTTACTCTGAACTAGTGGAAAAAGGCTTGTTAACTGAGTATAAAAAGTTGGGGAGCAGGACTTCCCTGGTGGGCCAGTGGTTAAGACTTTGCCTTCCGATGCAGAGGGTGTGGCCTTAATCCCTGGTTGGGGAGCTGAGATCCCACATGCCTTAGGGCCAAAAAACCAGAACATAAAACAGAAGCAATATTGTAACGAATTCAATAAAAACTTTAAAAATAGTCCATATTAAATTTTTTTTTAAAGCTCAGAGAGAAAGTTTGCACAAGTTGAAGAGTTGTTGGAAATGACTGAGCAGCTTAATTAAAGCCTCCCCCTGGAGAAGCCTGAGGTCTTGGGAGAAAACCACCGGCAATGACTAAGCATCTCGCTTTAAGTCCTGGAGCTGCCCTGGAGCTGAGTGTTTTGGGGCCATTTACTTTACGTCTTAGTTTCCTCAGTAGTCCTTGAGGCTTGTTGGGAAGATTCAGTGAGATGATAGATGTGAAGTGGTAAAGAATCTCCTTGCCAATGCAGGAGATGAGTGTTCGATCCCTGAATCAGGAAGATTCCCCTGGAGGAGGAAGTCGTAACCTGCTCCAGTGTTCTTGCCTGGGAAATTCCATGGACAGGGGAGCCTGGCAGGCTACAGTCCATAGGGATGCAAAAGAGTTGGAGGCAACTGAGAGACTGAACACTTACATTTAGAAAAACAGCCAGGATTTGTGTTGCTCAGTATACATACATGCTCAATCAGTGGCGATTGTTATTACTTACACGTGTGTGTTTGAAACAAAAGGCTGAGAGCTCAAGAACTTTCTCAACAAGTGTAAACCCTTTGTGGGCTAATGAGCTTTTGGCCTAAGTAGGAGCAGGGAGGCCAGGGCACTGCCCGGAAGCCCTCACGGTAGCTGTTTGCAGTGGGCTGACGGCCCCCTCCAAGCGAGGAGGGAGCCCCAGCTTGAGCCTCACTGCATCCCTCACGGTTTGGTTTGGGTGTTGCCAACCTCCCACCTGCACGCACAAGGAAAATGAGGTCTGTTTCATTCCTTGTCTTTGAGTCGAGGGTTTTGTATTGGGAAGTGTTACAGGCCAAATTACGTTCCTGCAAAAACCCAGTTCTGAAGTCCTAACTCCCAGATGGTTGGATGGCATCACTGACCCACTGGAGGTGAGTCTGAGCAAACTTCAGGAGGTGGTGAAGGACAGAGAGGTCTGGCGTGTTGCAGTCTGTGAGGTCGCAGAGATTCAGACACGACTGAGTGACTGAACAACAACCTCCAGTGTCTTAGAACGCGACTGTATTTGGAGATGGTATCTTTCAAGAGGTCACTGAGTTAAATGAGGTCTTTCTTTTGGGTCCTAATCCAATGACAATGTCTTTATAAAAAGGAGGAAATTTGGGAAGACCCTCTGGGAGGGAGACGTTGGCCGTCTGCAAGCCAGGGAGAGAGGCCTCAGAAGGAACCAACCCTGCCACCATCTTGAATTCGGGGCTTCCAGAATTGGGAGGCAGCAAGTTCTGTTGCTGAAGCCCTCCAGTCTGTGATGCTTTCACATGGCAGCCCTAGCAAGCTAATACAGGCAGCTACTGAATTCTCCCCCGGGTGGTAGTATTTCTGGGCAGACTATTTGAAGGTGAAGGAAGTGATACAGTATCTTCAGTGGGGACTTAGGCCAGGTTTTAAATTCTGTTGCTCACTGGCTTTGTGAATTCAGCCTTTGCTTTTTCTTTTCCTCCTGTGTAAAGTGGGAGTAAGCTACTTCATAAAGTTGTGAAGCTGAAAGGACTTCATCTGTATAAAGTTTATTACTGTGCCTGACAGTAAGCACTCAAATAATGTTGATTGTTACAATGAGACGGAGTATCAGGAGTTTGGTTATAAATTTGCACGTTGATTATCACTTTTACGTACTATTTGCTTACCTACAAGCTTGGAAAATGGCTTATCACAGATTTAAAGGCATTTCTTGCTGACCTCCCAAGGAACTTGGAATTAAAGTATGACAAGGATGTCTTTGAAAGTGCAAAGCAGCTAAAGAGTATGGTACAGCCACTTTTTGTTTTGTGGTACAGAAAGGAATTGCATTTTTTGTTCTCTTCCCCAGCCGCATTCATTTGTAGGAGGCAATGCAAAAGAGCACTGTTTGTGAAAGAGGGACGGCTTGCCTTTAAATAAGGAATTGTTTAATTAGGTTGGTTTCGTCTTGGGGCATATAAGGCAATGCTGCTGAGAAAAACATTCCAGGCCTGAACAGCTGCCTTTGTCTCATTGGTGAGCCGCCGGTAAATCACTGTGGTAGGGAAATAATTTTGGATTGTTAATATTTGCTGTTTGTTAAAAATAGCCAGCTTGCATCTCTTCATTAGGAGAAAGGCAGTGTTTTGTGCTCCTGGCAAAGTTTGGGGGGTTTTTTGGGAACATAAATCCCCAAGAAATGCCTTTCAAGCAGCACATGAGAGCAGAAAGATGGAAAACTTCCATTGGAAGATTGCCGCTCATTGTGATTGGGCTTCCCTGTGGCTCAGCTGGTAAAGAATCTGCCTGCAGTGAAGGAGACCCTGGTTCCATCCCTGGGTTGGGAAGATCCCCTGGAGGAAGGCATGCAACCCGCTCCAGTATTCTTGCCTGGAGAATCCCCATGGACAGAGGAGCCTGGCGGGCTACAGTCCATGGGGTCGGAAGAGTCTAACACGACTGAGCGACTAAGCACTAAGTGATGAGCCTTTGGTGAAATAAGTCAAACCCGTAGGCATGTTTTTTTTTTTTTTTTTTCTTTTTAATGGGAGGATAATTGCTTTACAATATTGTGTTAGTTTCTGCCATACATGACTCAGCCATAGGTATGTTGAACTCATATGTCTGTTGAACTCCCTCCCACCTCCCTGGGCACATGTTTTATTTCCTTGCCATGACTTTGAAATCTTGCGAGAGTGGTGGAAATTGAGCTCTTGCTGAATCCGGGTTGTGTTTGATCAAAACAGCTGCGCTGTATCATTTCCTTCTGCAGAAGGGCCTGGGCAATCCTTTCATTGTGAAGGGCGTGTTGTTGGACATCACGAATGGAAATGCAGCTTGCTTTCCTGCTCTAGAGGGAGGGCATCAGTAGAAAAATAAAAACTTGGCACACCTTCCTTTTAAATATGAACATGTGAAAGTGTTAGTTGCTCAATCATGTCTGACTCGTTGCTACCACATGGACTGTAACCCACCAGGCTCCTCTGTCCATGGGATTTCCCAGGCAAGAATACTGGAGTGGATTGTCATCCGCTTCTCCAGGGGATCTTCCTGACTCAGGGATCAAACCTGGGTCTCCAGCATTGCAGGCAGATTCTTTAGTATCTGAAACCACCAGGAAGGGTTTATTAAAAGTAAAGCTATCTGTTTTCATCTTCTTTGCCCATCTACATGATTAACTCCTGACATTTTGCTGCCTGTAAAAAGCACGTTTTTCTTTAAGATGAAGCTTTTTTCAAGTTAACTTCTGTTTATGCCTAATTCCTCCCTAAACTTGATATATATAGTAAGGGCTAATAAAGGCAGCCCTGAGGATAGAGTAAGTAGAATTAGATAAGAATTGTTATGAGTTTAAGTGCCCTGATTGTGTGTGGTGTGTGTGTATGAGAAATTCCATATGGAAATTGCAATTATAAATTGGAAAAAAATTTACAAAGAATCTGCCAAGATTCCTGCCATCCTGATAAAACAGCCATATTCAATTTTACATGTCTTTGCCTTTTCACATGCTACTACTTTTTAAAATATAGTTGTACATATCTATACAGTTTTATCTTCTGCTTTTTATTAGTTATAACAAATGTTTTTCATTTTATTATAGGTGCTTTGTAAGGCCCATTTTTAATACTGTTATACTGAACAGGTTTACCATTAATTACTATCTCTCTATTATCCTACATGTAGGTAGATTTTGCTTCATTTTGTCTTGTAAATAATATCTTGACTTTTGTTCGGCATTAAGCTTTTTATCATTCCAATGAATAAATTTCCAGGAGTTGGTCAAAAGTGTTAATTGTAGTAAATACTATCTACCATATTCCCCCTTTTAAAAAAACTTTTTTTTTTTTTTTTCATTTTTTTGGGAGGCTAATTACTATACAGTATTGTATTGGTTTTGTCATACATTGACATGACCATATTCCTTTTGAAAGGATTATAGTGCCAGTTGCATCCTTTTTTTCACATGTTAACCAGTGTTTTTACTAATTGTTGAACTTTTAGTTTGCTTCTTCTTGCCATTAGAAATAATACTGAGGTGTCTTTTTTGTGTGTGTGTATTAAAAATTTGGTGCACATTTCTAATAGATAATTGTGGTTTTAAAATTTACAGTCACACAGACTGGATAGGAGGGGAGTTTGGGGGAGAATGGATACATGTTTATGATGTATAGTTGAGTCTCTTTGCTGTTTACCTGAAATTATCAAAACATTGTTAATCATCTATATTCCAATATAAAGCAAAATATTTTAAAAAATAAGATTTACAGCCACAGACAGATGATACAAAAAAATAGAACTTTAAACATTTTTCCCTACTAAACTTAGTTTAGTTTTCAAGCTGAATTGCCAGTTTTAGTCAGCTCACTTGCTGTTTAAGGCTGTGACGGTGTGTCTCCCTCTACACCTGGGAATGTGCTCTTGGCGGGCATCGGGTCCCTGTGCCATTGGGACCTTGCTGGCCTCTACTCCATCTTTGTGTTCCTCCAGAGTGCCTCTCTGGGCTTCCCTGGTGGCTCAGTGGGTAAAGCTTCTGCCTACAATGCGGGAGACCCCGGTTTGATCCCTGGGTCAGGAAGATCTCCTGGAGAAGGAAATGGCAACCCACTCCAGTACTCTTCTGGAAAATCCAATGGACTGAGAAGCCTGGTAGGCTGCAGTCCATGGGGTTGCAAAGAGTTGGACACTGAGTCCACTGAGTCCAAAATCACTGAGTGACTTTCCCTTTTCCAGATGCTTCTCTATACTGTTGGCCATCTTCCCCGGCTGCATTCTGAGAAGCCAGGCAACCATCTCTTCTACTGTGATACCTGCGTGCTTCCTCTAGGCTTTTCTAGGAATCCCATCCACTTAATGGTCTGAGCATCTTTCCTTTTACCCTTTTGTCCCGGTGTCTAAGTGCTGGTCCTGTGTGGTTCTGTGCTAAGTTGCTTCAGTTGTGTCCAGCTGTTTGCGACCCTGTGGACTGTAGCCCACCAGGCTCCTCTGCCCATGGGATTCTTCAGGCAAGAATACTAGAGTGGGTTGCTGTGCCCTCCTCCATGGGATCTTCTTGACCCAGGGATTGAACCCGCAGCTCCTGCATTGCAGGCAGATTCTTTACTGCTGAGCCACTGGGGAAGCCCCAAGTGCTAGCTCAGCCCCATGGAATCTCTCCTTCAGTCTGCTGGCCAAACACTTTTATCAACTTTTGTGCCAAAAAATAGCTCTTATATCATTAAGAGCTTTTCTCCCCTCTGGGATTATGGTAAAACTCCATGCTTTAAATTCTTCAGTTTTGCTCTTCAGCTATGAAGATAAGCTTTCAGAATTAAAAAGGAAAAAGAAAAACTTTCCTAAGTTTCTGGAGTCTGTTTCGACTTTCAGATTTCTTTCTGCTCTAGGTTCAGAAAACACTACTCAGGAACTGGAAAACCCAGGGATTGCCTCTCTCATCCTAGGCTGCATGGCCTGTCCCTGGGGAAGAAAGGAATGTGGAGGGCTTGGGCAGCTGCTTGAATGATGTGTGGGAAAGGGAATCAGTCCAAGGGCAACAGTGAGACTGGGGAAGCCAGTTCTTAACAACACAGCAGTTTAGTGCTGTGACTTAACTGGGGACTGCATGTTAAGTTTATCAAACGCACAGTTTGTGTGTTGTTGTTGTTCAGTTGCTAAGTTGTGTCCAGCTCTTTGTAATACCATGGACTGCAGGGCACCAGGCTTCCCTGTCCTTCACTATCTCCCAGAGTTGGCTCAAACGCATATCCATTGAGTCGCTAATGGCATCCAACCATCTCATCCTCTGTTGCCTCCTCCTCTTCCTGTGTTAATTTAGTGGATATAGAATAATATTAATAGCAAGTACTTGTCAGTGCCAGGACTGTTTTGAGTGATCTACATTAACTTCTTTAGTCCTCAAAACAACTTGAGAAGGGCAACTACTATTTTTTTTTTTTTGTCCATACCACGTGGCATGAGGGATCTTAGTTCCCTGACCAGGGATTGAACCCTGCACTGGGAGCTTGGAGTTTTAACCACTGGACCAGTTGGGAAGTCCCTAGTACTACTGTTATTATCTCCACCACAGGCACTAGGAGCCAAGATGAAATGAGCTTTGTAACTCTTCAACCTGTAAGTGGTGAAGCTGGGTGTTGCAGCCCAGTAAGACTGTTGTTGAGTCTCTAAGTTGTGTTTGACTCTTGTGACCCCATGGACTGTAGCCCACGAGCCCACCAGGCTCCTCTGTCCATGGAATTCTCCAGGCAAGAATAGGAGTGGGTTGCCATTTCCTACTCCAGGAGATCTTCCCAACCCAAGGATCAAACTCGTGTCTCCATTGGCAGGCGGATTCTTTAGCACTGAGCCATCAGGACATCCCTGGTTCTATTTCTGGTCAGGGACTGGGAGGTGACAAGTACTTCATTTGATTATTATTGAAGGGAAATCCTTTTCTCTTGTATTTGTGACACTTTTGGCTTTCTTCTTTCAGGAGTTTGATCATTTCATAAAAGGTGGTTCTTTTCCTATTTAGGAAGGCATCAACTCTTTACTGTTTTGGTTTGTTCATATATTAATGTGTATTTCCCCACTAACTTAGCTGTTTCTCTGATAAGGATAAAGAAACCTTCATTTCAGCTACTTGGAATCTCTCAGGTTTAATATCTGTATTATCTCAGGTCAGTGACTTGTTTTCCAGAGTTGTGTTATTTTTTTTTTTAATATTTTTTAATTTATTTGGCTGTGACGGATCTTAGTTGTGATACACGGGGTCTTCATTGCGGGATGTGGGGTTTAGCTCCCTGACCGGGGATCAAACCCAGGCCCCCTGCCCTGGGAGCACAGAGTGTTAGCCACTGTACCACCAGGGAAGTCCTGGAGCTGTGTCATTTTAAAAACCTATTTATTATGCAAAAGGTTAAACATAAAGGTGAACGTGGAGATATCAGTAGAGCAAACTTTTCATGTGCCCAACACGCAGCCTCAACAGTTTTAAACTCACGGCCAGCCTTGTTTCATCTATACCAGGGTTCTTCACCTTGGCACTATTGACATTTTAGACTGGAAAAGTCTTTGGATGGGAGGCTGTCCTGGGCCTTGTAGGATATTTAGCAGGATCCCTAGCCTCTGCCTACTAGATGCTGGTAGAACTACCCTCCCTGCTTCCTGGTTATGACAACTGGAAGTGTTCCCTGGGGAGCACACCCTCCCGAGTTGAGGGCCACTGACTTGTACTCACTCCACTCTCCCTCCCTGTAAGATTATATGGAAGTAGATCTCATAGATTGAATCAAACCCATCTGTGGATTTATTTCGGAAATGTAACATTATATATAAAATGTAACGTCCAGTTTTGTTAACCCTTCAGAGAAAGTGAAAGAAAGTGAAGTTGCTCAGTCATGTCAGACTCTTTGCGACCCCGTGGACTGTAGCCCACCAGGCTCCTCTGTCCATGGGATTCTCCAGGCAAGAATACTGGAGTGGGTTGCCATTTCCTTCTCCAGGGGATCTTCCCGACCCAGGGATTGAACCCAGGTCTCCTGCATTGCAGGCAGATGCTTTAACCTCTGAGCCATGAGGGAAGAAAGGAGCAAAGATCTAATAATGTTCATATATGAATCGTTGTCATGGCTGCAGAGATGGTCATAGTTCCTACCAGCTGCAGTATTGATATGAACTAGGAAACACAAAGAAATGGATATTGTGCTCCAGCCTGTGTATATTTTTAAAACTGTAGTAATGTATACATGATACAGGGTTTCCCATTTTAAAGCATGTAGTACAATTCAGTGGGAGTAAGTACACTCACTCTGTCATGAAACTATTACCAAATCATCCATCTCCAGAAGTCTCTTCATCTTGTAAAACTGAAACTCCATACCCATTCAGTAACAATCCTATTCTCCCCACCCCTCAGTTCCTGGCAAGCACCATTCTGCTTTCAGTCTTGATAAATTTTATTTTTCTAGGTACCTCCTATGAAGTGAAGTGAAAGTCACTCAGTCATGTACGACTCTTTGCAACCCCATGGACTATACAGTCCATGCCATTCTCCAGGCTAGAATACTGGAGTGGGTAGCCTTTCCCTTCTCCAGGGGATCTTCCTAACCCAGGGATCAAACCTAGGTCTTCTGCATTGCAGGTGGATTCTTTACCAGCTGAGCTATGAGGGAAGCCCGGTACCTCATATAAGTGGAATCAGATATTGGTCCTTCTGTGTCTGGATTATTTCACTTAGGATAATATCTTCCAGGTTTATCTGTGTTGTAGCATGTGTCAGAATTTCCCCCATTTTAAGGTTGAACAGTCTTCCATTGTATGTATTTATACCACATTTTGCTTATCCATTCATCTGTTGATAGACATTTGGGTTGAATGTTGTGAACAATGCTGCTCTAAGCCTGGTGGGAAGACATCTCTTCAGGACCCTGCTTTCAGTGCTTTGGGGTTCACGCCCCAAAGTGGAATTGCTGTATTATAATTTTTTGAAGAACCACCGTACAATTTTCAGTAGCAGCTGTACCATTTTCGATTCCCACCAGCAGTGTACAAGGATTCTAATTTCTCTAAATCCTTGCCAATGCTCATTATTTTGTTTTTAAAATAATTACCATCCTAACGGGTGTGAAGTGGTATCTAACCAGGGTTCAGCGTGTACCTTTTCGGATGTACCTCTAGTAATTGGAAAGTAATTCTGCTAGAACCTTCCTGCTAGAACCAAGTGCTGCCATTGTGTGTTTTCATTTCGCCTTAGAATAGTTTGCTCTGGAACCCTCCACTAGCCACCTGAGGATTGGCTAGAGGCTCATTGCTGGGAAGAAGGTGGAGGGGTGGGTTGTGTTTGTGTATAGGGGGGAAACTTTTAATCCATACTGAAGTGTTGCATTTGGGCACCAAGAGTTCAGGGAAAAGATTCTGGTCAGATGTGGAATCAGAGACCATCAGGGCTGGAAGAGGCATGAAAGACCACTTCAAAAGGAATTGAAACCCAGAGCATGTAAGTCTCTGCTTCTTGACTTGAGGGTAGTGACAATGTCTTGCTCACTGTCCCCAGTATCCTGTGGATAGAGTCAACCAGTAAATGTTTGTGAAATTAACCCATGAATTACCTAAGGCCACCCAGTTGACCTTTTAGTGGCAGAACTAGGGCCAACTCAATAGTTGGTTATACATGATATTACATTGACTGTTATAAAAAATAGCAGATTGCTCCCGTGGCCAAGTGAGTCATCGTCTTCTCTTTTTCAATCCCTGGGGTAACAGAGTCAGATGTGATCTTCCCACAGTGAGGCCCTCTCTTCCTTGGAGATGGCTTTAGAGGGGTCTTGAAGACAAGCAGCCCAGCTCAGGAGACGTGAGGTTGGCTAAGTGATGGATGCCAGGCTTCGATCACTCTTAAATCTATTTCACTTCATCCTTCCCCCTAACTCACACAGTCCAACCTCCCTGTCCTGTGTTTTGTGTTTTTCATTCTGGAAAAGTCCAGCTTGTAAATGGGTGCCTCTGTAGAACTCTATTCTTGTAAACCAAGTTGAATCCATCCTGCCTGCATAGAAGAATCGCCTGAATGCTTTGAAAAGTCCTGTCGCCAGGCTATCTACATCAGAATGCTTGAGGATAGGGCCTGGGCCACAGTATTTTTAAATGTTCATAACATTCCTCAATTTTCATTTATTTCCTGATTGTCCATCTGAATCACATGCCACCTTAACCGTGAACTTCTCATTTACTTTGGGTGTAAAGGGCACACAGCGTTAATGTCATTTTACAATTACTTGTGGGTTATCTGTTCTGTTGCCAGGTAGACTACAAGCTCCCGCAGGCAGAGATGATGCCTTCTTTCTCCTCCAGCCCAGTGGCTCTCAGGCTTGAGTGTGCATCACAGTCTCTTGGAGGGTGTGTGATAAATGCAGATTACTGGGCCCACCCTGGAAATATCTAATATCTAATATTCCCTGGGTCAGGGATGGGACCTGAGAGTGTGTGCTTCTTACAGGTTTGCAGGTGAGGCTGCTGGGCTGGGGCCATACTTCTGAGAACTGCTGTTCTAGCCCCTGAGTGTGAGTGAAAGGCACTCAGTTGTGTCCGACTCTCTGTGACCTCATGGACTATACAGCCTGTGGAATTCTCTGGGCCAGAATCCTGGAGTGCGTAGCCTTTCTGAATCACTCCTCTTGGCCAGGGAGGCTCAGTGATTACTGGCCAGCCAGAAAGAATGGAGCAGATTTCTCCTTGTTTGCACTTCTAAGTCACTGTGTTCCACTGTGGACTGGTCCCTGGGCTGAGAGAATGAAGGAACGTGTGATTGATCACCTACAGATGATTGTAACTTTGACTTTTTAGTTGCTAGTTCCTTTATATTCAGAACCTCGCTTAGACAGTCATTTTCTGTTTGTGTGTGCATGAGGTTTTTTTCTTTAAAGAATTTTTTTTTTTTAATGTGGACCATTTTTTAAAGTCTTTATTGAATTTGTTTTAATATTACTTCCGTTTTATGTTTTGGTTTCTTGGCCCTGAGACATGTGGGATCTTAGCTCTCTGACCAGGGATCAAACCCGCACCCCCTGCATTGGAAGGTGAAATCTTAACCACTGGACTGCTAGGGAAGTCCCTATGTGTGAGTTGTTGGCTGTACATTTAGTCTATAAAGAGATACGGCCATATCACACAAGAGAGGATCAAACTTCACCTCCTCTCTGTCTTTCAAGGTAGAGAGGGAGGGTGGGACAGTAGTGGGAACACGTTTTTGGAAAGACTGATGGAGAATGATCTCCAAATAGCACAGTCAATTCTTCAAAATAAAATTCTCTGAAAGTATTTCCTATGAATTATAAGGACTATTCTTGTTTTCTTTTATTGCGAAAACAGTTAAGCTGGAATGGAGCTGATGTTGCCTACCTCCAGCCCTACCGTGGAGCATAATAACCCTGATGAATTTCACTAACAGCCACAGTTTTTCTGTAGTGTGAAAAACTGTCAAGGCTGAAGTTGATGATTTATTCAGATACTATATCCTTGATCCCTTCTAAAAGCAAATTGATGCTGAAGTTTTCATTCTGAATACTCTGAAAAGTCTAAAGTACTTTTCTAGGGTTAATTTAATGGTTAAACCTTTCAATATATTTTGTGTTAAGTCCCTTGCTCTTTCCTAAGGGTATCAGTTCAGTTTAGTTTAGTCGCTCAGTTGTGTCTGACTCTTTGCGACCCCATGTACCAGCACGCCAGGCCTCCCTGTCCATCACCAACTCTGGGAGTTTACTCAAACTCGTGTCCATTCAGTTGGTGATGCCATCCAACCATCTCATCCTCTGTCGTCCCCTTCGCCTCCTGCCTTCAATCTTTCCCAGCACCAGAGTCTTTTTTTTTTTTTTTTTCAAATTTTATTTTTGTTATTTTTTACTTTACAATACTGTATTGGTTTTGCCAGTTCTTTGCATCAGGAGGCCAAAGTATTGGAGTTTCAGCATCAATCCTTCCAATGAATATTCAAGAGTGATCTCCTTTAGGATAGACTGGTTTGATCTCCTTGCAGTCCAAGGGATTCTCAAGAGTCTTCTGCAACACCACAGTTCAAAAGCATCAATTCTTTGGCACTCAGCTTTCTTTATAGTCCAACTCTCACATCCATACATGACTACTGGAAAAACCATAGCTTTGACTAGACGAACCTTTGTTGGCAAAGTGATGCTTTTTAATCTTCTGCTTTTTAATATGCTGTCTAGGTTGGTCATAACTTTTCTTCCAAGGAGCAAGTGTCTTTTAATTTCATGGCTGCAGCCACCATCTGCAGTGATTTTGGAGCCCCCCCAAAATAAAGTCTCTCACTGTTTCCACTGTTTCCTCATCTATTTGCCATGAAGTGATGGGACCAGATGCCATGATTTAGTTTTCTGAATGTTGAGCTTTAAGCCAACTTTTTCACTCTCCTCTTTCACTTTGATCAAGAGGCTTTTTAGTTCCTCTTCACTTTCTGCCATAAGTGTGGTGTCATCTGCATATCTGAGGTTATTGATATTTTTCCTGCAATCTTGATTCCAGCTTCTGCTTCATCCAGCCCAGCATTTCTCATGATGTACTCTGCATACCTAAGGGTATCAGGAAATTATATTTTATAGTTTTTTTTAGGTAAAATATTTTTGAGAGAGAGGTCATTGAGATTTTTTCTAAGAAAATATAGTGCCTATTTTACATAACTAGATAGTTTTGATATTGAAAGTTTAGTGCAGGGCTGTCTCTCTTTCTGAGGGTCTTTGGGGTACCCCCTTGGATTTGGGCAGTGCTCTTATTTGGTGTTAATTTAAAAGGAGAAAAATTAGAGTCAGAAAACAGCTGATGAAGGACTTCTCTGGTTAAGACTTCACTCCCTGCAGTGGGTTGCAGGTTTGATCCCTGGTCAAGGAGCTAAGATCCCATATACCTCAGGGCCAAAAAGCCAAAACATAAAGCAGAAGCAATATTATAACAAGTTCAATAAAGACTTAAAAACAAATGGTCCATATTAAAAAAATTCTTTAAAAAAGCCCCCCAAAGCCAGCTGATGATTGTTTTGGAGAAGCATTTGCTTTCTTAGGTACCAGTGAGGGAAAGGGCTTCCCTTGATAGCTCAGTTGGTAAAGAATCTGCCTGCAGTGCAGGAGACCCCAGTTCGATTCCTGGGTCAGGTAGATCTGCTGGAGAAGGGATAGGCTACCCACTCCAGTATTCTTGGGCTTCTCTTACGGCTCAGCTGGTAAAGAATCCTCCTGCAATGTGGGAGACCTGGGTTCGATCCCTGGGTTGGGAAGATCCCCTGGAGAAGAGAAAGGCTACCCACTCCAGTATTCTGGCCTGGAGAATTCCATGGCCTATGTAGTCCATGGGGTTGCAAAGAGTTGGACACAACTGAGCAACTTTTACTTCACTTCACTGTGAGGGAAGCCTCAAGGATTTGATTCATCTGCATCTCAGGATAATGCTAAGGGCTGGGGGTAGGGAAGACTCAGCAAAGTGACCTCACAGTCAACTAAGGCTCTTTCCAATAAAAAGTCTCCAGTTTGTCAGTGGGAAAGCAACTTTGCCTCATCTCAGATGATTGGAGAAGAAACTTTTGGGTTGGTCACTTCTTCTACCAGATGCTGCTGCTGCTGCTAAGTCGCTCCAGTCGTGTCCGACTCTGTGCGACCCCATAGACGGCAGCCCACCAGGCTCCCCCGTCCCTGGGATTCTCAGGGTTTGGTTATCTTTTAACCTCCTCCAAACGAATGCTCTACTGAGCAAAACATCCATGTCTGAGAGGCGTCTTGATGTAGAATCTGCAAGAAGGAGGGAAAGGAAATCCACACATAGGCCAAACAGCAAAGGTTCTGATTCTCACTTTCCCGTCCAGGTGAATTTTGTGGCCTGCCAGCTCTTCGCTTTGTGTGCAGCTTTCTGGTTCCGCCTCTACTTGAGTCCCAGGAAAACCAGTCCTGATGTCCGGCATGCATTCGCCACCATTTTTGGCATCTATTTTGTCATCTTCTGTTTTGGCTGGTGAGTATGAACCTCCTACATTCTAAATGTTTATCATTTGAGTGTTTTTGTGGAGATATTCTTGGCATTTCCCAGACACTAAGGAAGAAAAAATATGACATTTACTCTTATTGTAAAATAATGGGGATATTGCAGGAATCTCCAGAAACTGAAACCAATAAATTGACTCTAATAGAAGTTAATTCAGTGAATTTTTCTTAAAATTAGACTTCTGCTGATCTCACCCAGGGTCATGTAAATGGAATGCTCTAAGGTTAAATTTTCCCAGCAAGGAACTTTTCCTAACTGTTATAGCTATTGGTGTTTTTCTTGCATCACTGCTGGAGATACTGGCATTAATCCTGCACTTAGAGTAGAAGAATAGTTTTAGGCCAGTCATTGGGAATGTGTCCTTCTTTAGCAGGGAAAGCCTTTTCTCTACTAGGTAAGCTGGGCAGATCTCCTGGGAGGGATACTTCTTGGGGAAGAAGTTCTAGAAATGAACATTTCTAGAAGTTTAACTTGTGGGAATTTGTTCAGAGTAGTAGCTTATGGCTCCTCCTCCAATGAAACTTTGAGAAAGGATGATGAGTATTTTGAATCACCCCCAGGTCAAAGTGTTGGTGTCTGGGGCAGCTCAGTTTTGGTCTTGATACTTTAAAGTTAGAAGAACTCTCTTCTCTGCAGCTGGAGATCTATGTCATGACTTCCTAGTGTCCTTTCAAGGTATCTTACTTGCATAGAATGAAAATACTTGATTTATTTTCTCTTAAATAAACATGAGTTGACTGATCACTTGCTTTTTGGTGGGCGTGGAGGTGGAGACAGCCAAGAGGTATGTTAATATGAAATACATTCGCTGTCCTCCCTTTCTCCCCACGATGTTCTGCAGGTATTCTGTGCATCTTTTTGTGCTGGTGTTAATGTGCTATGGAATCATGGTCACTGCAAGCATATCCAATGTTCACAGGTAAGACCCTGGGAATGAACAATGCAAGGTGAGGTTTTTCATGATCTTTGAAATCTGTTTCCAGGATGAAGGGATGCCTTCTCCCTTAGCCACATGTGGTATAGCCTAAGTTCTCTGGGATATCTGAAGGGAAGGATGGAAAACCTTAAATTCTGGGGATCTTCGGAGAAAGCTGTTTGGAAAAAAAAAAAGTGTGATGCGAACTGGGACTCGGGGGAAAGAGAGTTTATCAGAATTAGGCAGCCTTATCTGTCATGGCACCAACCTGGAAAGTGGTCACCTTGTGGAATACTACTCAGCCACGAAAAAGAATGAATGATTGCTACACACAATGCCACGGATGAATCTCAACATCAGCGTGCTGGATGAAGGAGATCTCACGAATTCTGTTCTCAGAAAAGCAAACTAAGCTGTAGTGACAGAAATCAGATTGGGGTAGCTGGTAGCAAGATGGCTCAGGGAGATGTGAAAGGGATCACGAGCGGCGTGAATCAGCCTGGGGAGGGGGTGATGGATATGTCTCTTATCTTGAACTTGGCTCTGATTTTCTGAGTATGACATGTCAAAACTTTAGATACTTTAAATATGCCCAAAGAAGTGTTAAAAAAGGAAGAAATATTCTTACTATGATATTTTGACTTCAAAGTGCAGAAGTAATTTAATTCTACTTTGAAGGCTGCTTGCTTGGACAATCCAGGAAAATACCTGGAGTGGCTGTCTTGCACTGTCTCTGATTCCTGTGGTCTTTCTGAAACCTCAGAATTAATTCAGCCTCTCAGTAACACTGGAATGTGAGCTCTGTGAAAACAAAGACTTTTCTCTCCACTGATGTAGCCTCAGAGCCTAGAACAATACCTGGCAGAAATGAAGACTCAGTAAATATTTATGGAATGAATGACTGAATATACTTGAAAAGACATTCACGCTCAATGGCCTCCTTTTTGATAACTTCTCTGGAAAAGCAAATGCCTTATTTCAACCTCGGAATACTCTTTGATTAATAAGACTATTAGCACAATAGTTTTCCTTCTTAAAAGCATTGGAATTTAATTTTTTAGTGTATCATCTTGTAATTACTTCCAATAAATTTTTGGTTTGCAAGGGAAAATATTTTTGCCTGCTTTTAACTTGGATAGTCATTGAACTTCGTATTCAAATGAACTTGGGGAATTTGAATTCTAATCATCTCTCTCAAGAGTTGACTCATTGGAAAAGACTCTGATGCTGGGAGGGATAGGGGGCAAGAGGAGAAGGGGACGACAGAGGATGAGGATGGCATCACCAACTCAATGGACGTGAGTTTGAGTGAACTCCGGGAGTTGGTGATGGACAGGGAGGCCTGGCGTGCTGCAATTCATGGGGTCGCAAACAGTCAGACACGACTAACTGAACTCTGCTAAGTGTCTTCCTTAAAGGGGATAGAGTCATTCCTTCAGAAGGGAAATAGGAAATCTGTATTTCTACAATTTGTTAAGAATGGATTTGAGAAATGCTTCATGTTATGACAAAATGCTTTTTTTTCAGTGGGAGGTAAAAATGTGTGGCTTTTCCTCCACTTGACACTGGAAGCAATTAAATGATGAATAAAAATGTCGCATCTCTAAAGCAGGTTTCCAGCTACCTTACAAACTATCATTTGTCAGCTCTCCCTGCATCTGTGTGATGCCGGTGAGGTGGGGTCCGTGTTTCAGAGGGTCCAGCTGTATTTCCAGGCTTGCTGCGTTAGTCTCCAGCCAGGAGTGGAATCCTCCGGGCTTGGTAGGGAGAGCCCTTCCCGGGCAGGCTCCGACTGTTTGCTTCTTCATGATAACACTGTGGTAGCAGAGGGCCGTGTTCTAAGACTGGAAAGAAAAAAATGCCAGAACAAGTTCTCCTCTTTCTGTGCTTGTGTGGTTGCCAGGACTGCCGAAGTCAGGAGTGGTTCACGTTTCCCAGCGGAGGGAAGTTGTTTCCTCTTCCTGCTGGGAAAGATCGCCAGGCAGGGGTCAGGAAACCTGGCTGTTTCCAGCGGCATGAGCTTGGAAAAGCCAGGCGGCTTCTTTGCGTGTCGGGCTTCCCGCCTGCGCGATGTGGGGTTTGTCGTGTTTGTTGTTTAGTTGCTGAGTTTTGTCCGATTCTTTGCGACCTCACGGACCGTAGCCTGCCAGGCCTCTCTGTCCATGGGGTTTCCTAGGCAAGAACACTGGAGTGGGTTGCCATTTCCTACTCCAGGGGATTTTCCTGATCCAGGGATTGAACCCACATCTCCTGCGTTGGCAGGTGGATTCTTTACCACTGAGCCACCAGGGGATGGTTTGAGCTTAAGCTGGCTTCAAGATTGCTGGGTTCTTTGTGAACTGTTTCCCTCTGCCTTTTCCTGAGTTATGAGTTGTGTTCTATGCATAGCTGGGAATAGGAGGGGAAGACTGGTACTTGCTGCCATGTGGACCTAATCCACTGCAGAGCTGCCTGTTATTCAGGATTTATCTAGAGAGTTCATGGGGTACCGATTCTGTTTCCTTCCCAGGCCCCTCTGTTGGTCAAAAATCACGGGTTTTCACTTACCTTATATGAACCCACTGGAGCAGAATACAGTACCTCCTGGGATGGAAGGCCTCGTGTGGGAACTTGGTGATGCAGTTACCAACTTTTGAGGCCAAGCGTTCTTAAATATGTTTCATTATTTTGATATATAAACTCTTATTGAGTATATCAGTATACAATTACATTTACTATTTCCTATCATTATGGCAAATATATTCTTTCTGGGAGAACTCTATAGGATATAGATTTCTTTTTCCTGAGATGGAAAATGATGAAAGTTCAGAGAGGTGAATGGGTGTACGTGTTCAGTCATTCAGTCGTGTCCGGCTCCTTTGTAGCCCTCCAGACTCCTCTGTCCGTGAAATTTCCCAGGCAGAATACTGGAGTGGGTTGCCATTTCCTACTCCAGGGTATCTTTCCAGCCCAGGGATTGAACCTGTATCGCTTGTGTCTCCTGCATTGGCAGGTGGATTCTTTACCACTGGTGCCACCTGGAAAGCCCCGGGTATACAAATGGCTCTGCAATTCAGTGAGTTTTCACAAAGTGAACACACCCCTGCAACTGCCACGAAGGTCAGTGAGGACTGTGTTACCATCACTCATGTTCCAATCTCTACCACACCCTTCCTTCCTAAAATAACTACTAGCCTGACTTCTCACACCTGCAGATGAGTTTGGCCAGTGCTTGGATTTGAACTCATGTTGGTCTGTGCCCAGAAAACACACTTTTTCTGCTGCTCCTGGATTCACGTTTTTTAGGGGAAATGAATGTATTTCTCTGTTGTTTGGGGACTCAGTACTTGGCCCCACCCTTGGTAGGTGGGTTGTTTTATAATAATTGAATTGAACTTGCTTTTCTCTCTGAGTGAAGGGTCCCAGGAAGGCATGGGTGTAAGCTCCTTTTGATTTGAAAGGATTCTAGAAAAGTCTCTCGAATCTTCTTTGTGCTACTTCCTTGACCCTTGTGAACTGGCTTGGGAAGGGGAACAGATAATAGAGAGCAAAGGTCTAACTCCATTCTAGTACTTCAGCTCATAAGAGAGTTTTTTCTTAAACATTTGCTTTGTGCACCATCTTCTTGGTCTGGAAAGGGTTATGGTTGAACCCAGGGAGGGAAAAATCATTTCTGTGTGGTAACATCTTTGCTTGCAAATAATGAAGAGAACTAAAGTTGTAGAATGCTTTAGTGTATCTGGCTCAGCATCCTGCTTTCCCTTGCTACCAGATGAATGTTTATTATCCCTTCTTAATATTCCTGAGGTTGATCTAGTCTTCATGAGTTATTTTAATGTGAATTTGTGAATTTCAACATCATTCGGTATCAGAATATACATCTTCCCAGTTTTATTACATTTGCTTGAAAATCATCCTTGTGAATTTGTGTCTGTTTTTGATGGGCTCCTGAACCATTCATTTCAGTTCTGTTCAGTTGCTCAGTTGTGTCTGACTCTTCGTGACCCATGGACTACAGCACGCCAGGCTTCCCCGTCCATCACCAACACCTGGAGCTTGCTCAGACTCATGTCCAGCGAGTCGATGATGCCATCCAACCATCTCATCCTCTGTCGTCCCCTTCTCCTCCTGCCTTCAATCTTTCCCAGCATCAGGGTCTTCTCCAATGAGTCAGTTCTTTGCATCAGGAGGCCAAAGTATTGGAGTTTCCTGCTTCAGCATCAGTCCTTCCAATGAATATTCAGGACTGATTTCCTTTAGAATGGACTGGTTGGATCTCCTTGCAGTCCGAGGGACTCTCAAGAGTCTTCTCCAACACCACAACCACAGTTTGAAAGCATCAATTCTTCAGTGCTCAGCTTTTTTTATGGTCTAACTCTCACAACCATACACAACTACTGGAAAAAACCATAGCTTTGACTAGACGGACCTTTGTTGGCAAAGTAATGTCTCTGCTTTTCAATATGCTGTCTAGGTTGGTCATAGCTTTTTTTCCAAGGTGTTTAATGTTCTCAGTTGAGTTCATTTCAACTAACAGTTAAGTGAACCTCTTGGTGGCCAAGAGTTTGGGTGCTCGAGGTTACAATGAATTGGAGAAACAGATACATGTAATTTTAATGTTATGATGACATGTTAGCAAAGAGCACTGGAGAGACACAGGCAGCTGAGCAGTGAATTGCGTTGGGAGTTGGGGTGGGATGGATGGAGCAAGACTATGCTAGGTGACATTAGAGCTCAGCCATGTCAGATAATTTGTGTCCAGATAGACCATGCTGCTGCTGCTGCTGCTGCTGCTGCTAAGTCGCTTCAGTCGTGTCCGACTCTGTGCGACCCCACAGACGGCAGCCCATTGGGCGCCGCCATCCCTGGGATAGACCATAGGAGGAAGCAAAGACTAGCAGGCAGAGGAAGGAGAAAGAAAGCTGGCCTGAAAATTCAGGATTTAATTGTGGGAAGGGAGCAGCCTGGTGTGCTTTAGCACATGATGGACATGAAGCATGGCTGGAGATGATCCAAAAAGGAACTGTTAAGGTAGAGCTTAGCATGCGCAGCACCTGGAATGCTGTATTCAGGAGTCTTGATGTGATTAGACAGTAGGGAGTAGGCGTGGGGTGGGGGAGCAAGACTCTTAAACGGCTTTATTTATTTATCTATGGCTCTGCTGGGTCTTTGTTGCCGTGGCCAGGCTTTCTCTTACTGCAGACAGTGGGGGTTACTCTCTAGTTGGGGTGCATGGAGTTCTCGTTGCCGCAGCCTCTCTTGTGGTGGCGTACAGGCTCTAGGGCACGTGGGCTTCAGTAGCTGTGGGCTTAGTTGCCCCAGGGAAGGTGGGATCTTCCCGAACCAGAGATTGAACCCTGTGGCTTTTAAGTCAAGAAGCGTTCATTTCTTGTGTGTTCATTCAACACTGGCGACAGTCGAAGCTAGTCGTGAATGAGACACACGTGACCGTCCTTACTTTCATGGGGCTTTCCGGCTTGTAAGGGAGACATTGGTTCATCAGATGATCACATATCTTTATATGTACAAGTTGATGAATGTTCTTAATGGCATGCATGCGTGTATGTGTGTTGGCGACAGTCGAAGCTAGTCGTGAATGAGACACACGTGACCGTCCTTACTTTCATGGGGCTTTCCGGCTTGTAAGGGAGACATTGGTTCATCAGATGATCACATATCTTTATATGTACAAGTTGATGAATGTTCTTAATGGCATGCATGCGTGTATGTGTGTGTACATTGCTGGTTTATACTATTGGATGATCCTCTGAAGGAGGCCGGGGAGTGAACAGGAGAAGGTGGAAATTGAAGCCTCAGGCATCAGCGGGGAGGACCCTGAGCAGAGCGCTGGGACTGCTGACGCCTAAGGAGTAGAGGGAGGCAGACAGGCTGAGCAAGAGCCTTGAAGAACTGACCAGAGAGCTGGGAAGGAAGCAAGGAGAATGGAAGCCAAGGGAACAAAGGGTTTCAGGAAGGGAGTGGTGGGCAATAGGATGATTTATATTTTAGGAAGATCACTGTGTAAACAGGATGGTTTGTGAAGAGGATCTGGGTGCAGGACCTTACAGGTCCGCAGTTCCCAGCTCTGGCTGCACGTTGGAGTGACACCTGCCATGTGGATCCCTTATCAATGAAATTAGAATATCCGGGGGTGGGGCCAGTTACTCCCTAGGTGATTCCATCATGCTGCCCGAGTTGAGAATGACTGCATTGGTCCAGATGAGGAAAGATGAAGGGCTGAGAGCCGTGGCTGTGCAAGTGAGGAGCAGGGGTGTGCTGGGAGGGAGGGGGACCAGCTAGGACTTAGTGGCAAATCGCACGTCGGGGGTGAGGGAGAGAAGAGAAAGTCGATTGACCGCATGCACAATGATCTGATCCTCGGTGTTTTTTTTGGTTCCAGATACTCCTTTTTTGTAGCAATGGGCTACCTTACAATCTGCCACATCAGTCGAATCTACATCTTCCACTATGGAATTCTCACTACAGATTTTTCTGGGTGAGTATCTTCATTTGCGTTGGGGCGGTTGGGTGGCTGACTTTGACTCAGTCCCCTGGGATCTGTAAAGATCAAGAACACAGGTGTGAGTCATCAGTGAGTTGGTTAAATCATTTGGTAAGACGGTGCATGTGAGGTTGAGGGCGGCGATTTGATTGCTCCGTAGGATGGTGAGCTCTGCTGTTGTCCTAAGGGGTCGCCAGCCACATGCCGTGGGCTCTGTCTGGGCTGCACTTGTTTCTGTAGTTATATTGGATCATGCCCAGGCACTTACTCATGTATTTGTTATCTGTGGCTGCTGTTTGCACTACGGTGGTAGCGCTGAGTAGTTATGACAGAAACCATATGACCTTACAGAAGCCAAACTATTTCCTGTCATGCTCTGTACAGAAAAGTCTGCCCACCCCTGTTCTAAGGTCCCAAATACAGAGTTGGTGTTTTATCTCTTACTTGTTAATAACACAAAATTCTTCGATAGGAGCGGATAAACATTGGGTTGGCCAAAAAGTTCGTTTGGATTTTTCCATGCGCTGTTACAGCAAAGCCAGATGAACTTTTTGGCCAATCCAACAGCTGCTCCGTGAGCCCCATTGAGTGCCCCCTGGCTGCTCTGGCCTTCTTCCCAGGTCCCCTCTCCAGCTCCCCCAGGCTTCTGGCAACCAGAAGGGTAATGTCTGGCATAGCAGGGGCCTCCATCCTTCTTGTAAAATCTTGTCTGTCCCCATGGCCTTCACCCGGGGGGCCACCCCCTCTCCTAGTGGGTCGCCTAGTGAAGGTGATGGTGAATCAGTGAACAATTTCTGCTCTGTTGATGCTCTTTCAGGAACAGCTTTTTGCGAATCTTGAGGAACGAGCACTAAAGGAGAGATCCTCCTCCTTTTCCCATACTTAGAAGAGCTTCTGGCACGTCATAGTGAAAGTGAAGACGTTCAGTCGTGTCTGACTCTTTGCGACCCCATGGACTGTGGCCTACCAGGTTCCTCCGTCCACGGGATTTTCCAGGCAAGGGTACTGGAGTGGGTTGCCATTTCCTTCTCCAGGAGATCTTCTCGACCCAGGGATTGAACCGGGGTCTCTCCCACATTGGAGGCAGATGCTTTACCGTCTGAGCCACCAGGGAAGAAGACCTGTCACGTCATAAATGAATGAGTTAAATACTCTAGTATTTGAGAAAGCCAAAAGGGTGTGAGGCAGGATTATAAAAATGAAAATCTTGCATTAAGATTGCTTTGCAAGCATCTTTGCTTCCCCTTACCTTCTCAATCCATGTTGGAGAAAACCACTCCGGAGATAGTGGATGGGGACTGTGTAAGAGCAAAGCCGTCATCGATCAGATCCACGCTCCAAGGAGTGGCTTGGGTTCTGCCTTGGAAGGTACCTTCGCTCATCGTTCAGCAGACCTGACTGAGAACCTCTAGATGGCAGGCCCCGTTACAGGAGCCAGGGGTGAGGAAAGGCTGAGGGAGAATGCGTGTGCAGTTACCCATTTCAGGTTATAGGGAGGTCGCATGGGAGCGCGTCACCATGAGCTGGTTTGACGAGCGTTCCCCTAATTCGTGTCCACTTGGAGCCTCAGAATATGTTCTTATTTACAAACAGGACCTTTGCAGGGGTAACCAGTTAGTGTGAGGGCATACTAGATTAGGATGGGCCCCAAATTCACATGGTGGGTGTCCTTATAAGACGTCCACGAGAGAGAGACAGAGATACACAGAGGGAGCGGCGGCCACGTGAAGACAGAGGCAGAGAGAAGAGTGAGGCAGCCACAAGCCACGGGACCCGCGGGGCTGCCGTCTGCCCCGAGGAGCTAGGGAGAAGCACGGGACACTCTCCGTCAGAGCTTCAGAAAATCCCAGCTCTGCCGGTACCTTGCTTGTGGCCTTTCTGACCTCCAGAACCCTGAGACAGTAAGTTTTTTTTTTGGCTTTAAGGCACCCATTTGTGTATGGCTCTAGGAGCTGAATATCCATTGTTCTGATTTCATATATTTATCTGCTGACTGCGCTCCCCGGCTCCTGGCCACACAGGACACAGTGCCTCCCTCTCCACATTCCTCCCTGCCCTCGTGACATCTCCTCCAGTGGTTTTGTCCGTAAAACTCTCGAACGGTTGTTACGTCATTTTTAGTATAATTGCAATTGTGGAAAGTTACCAAAAGGGAAGGATAGAGGGCGAATTATGGGAAGACAGTCATGTGTTTTTGAAACGGGGTGGATTTGGGGTTTGACAGCAGGGGAGGATGGAAGTTCCTGTCCACTCCACTGTCAGCGGCGTAGGCGAAATTGTGCTACATTTCCTTAGGTGGTGTTTATCCTCTGGCATTTTTTGGGTCTGCTTGTGTTAAGAAATCTCTTCTTTACATATAAAAGTGCAGACTGTTTGAATGAGAAAGGACACTTCTGTTAGGGGAAGGAGACAATGAAAATGTGTCTGCTCCTGTACATTGAAGGTGATTTAGAGCCCTAATTGGCAAGTGACCATACTTTATTCAGTTTTTGGAAGATACGTGTCTTTTTTTTTTTTAATTATAGGGCATTCTTAGGCAGCAGAAACTTTTTTTTTTTTACCTGTCACCCTAAATCCTCAGTCACTGATATAAATCCATCTTCTTGGGTAATGTCAGAAACATAAATGGAGAGGTACAAACTAACTGGAAATTGACAAAGTGCTTTCCATCACAAATGGCCAATAGGAGAGATTCTTATTGTCTGTTCTCATTGTGTTAGTTGCTTAGTCATGTCCACCTCTTTGTGACTTCATGGACTGTAGCCCACCAGGCTCCTCTGTCCAGGGAATTTTCCAGGCAAGAATATCGGAGTAGGTTGCCATTCGCTTCTCCAGGGGATCTTCCCAACCCAGAAATAAAATGTGCATCAGATTCTTTACTGTCTGAGCCACTAGGGAAGCCCCAATAGGGAACAATTCTCATTATGAACATATAAGCAACCAGCAGTTCTCTTTCAGAATGGAATTTGTTTAACACTACTGTTTATGTTGGTCTAAGAATCTTAAGATTAAAAGACGCCTACTCCTTGGAAGGAAAGTTATGACCAACCTAGATAGCATATTGAAAAGCAGAGACATTACTTTGCCAACAAAGATCCATCTAGTCAAGGCTATGGTTTTTCCTGTGGTCATGTATGGATGTGAGAGTTGGACTGTAAAGAAAGCTGAGCGCCGAAGAATTGATGCCTTTGAACTGTGATGTTGGAGAAGACTCTTGAGAGTCCCTTGTACTGCAAGGAGATCCAACCAGTCCATCCTAAAGGAGATCAGTCCTAGGTGTTCACTGGAGGGACTGATGCTGAAGCTGAAACTCCAATATTTTGGCCACCTCATTCGAAGAGTTGACTCATTGGAAAAGACCCTGATGCTGGGAGGGATTGGGGGCGGGAGGAAAAGGGGACGACCGAGGATGAGATGGCTGGATGGCATCATTGACTCGATGGACATGAGTTTCACTGAAATCCGGGAGTTGTTGATGGACAGGGAGGCCTGGCATGCTGCGATTCATGGGGTTGCAAAGAGTCGAGCATGACTGAGCGACTGAACTGAAGAATCTTATTTAGGATTTTGTTGAGGAGTCAAGCAGTGATTTGAAGTTACACTTGGTGTTTTAAGGCCAAGTGATAGCTGTTGTGATAGCTGTTCTCTTCTGAGCATGCATGCAAACATACGTGCTTTAACACTGTTATTTAGAACAAGAGCGCAGACAGGAGTTGACCAAGATTGGATTATGTCCGTGTTGTTACAATGATGTGTGTGTGTTAGTTGCTCCGTTGTGTCCGACTCTTTGCGACCCCACGGACTGTAGCCTGCCAGGCTCCTCTGTCCGTGGAATTCTCCAGGCAAAAATACTGGAGTGGATTGCCATTCCCTTCTCCAACAATGATGTATGTGTGTTTCTAACTTGGGGGAGCACATAAACTTGTACTTCAGATTATTCTGGGGCTTGAAATTTTATCATTCTGAAAGTAATCAAAGCTGGTGTGAATGGTGAGCGTAACACACGAGATTCACTTTTATTAGTGATGCTAATGTCGTTTGTGTCAGTGCACACAGGGGCCAGTGCCCTCCATGTTTCCTCTGTGAATGCAGGTTATTAAAAATATGGGAAGATTTAACTGTTCTCCCTGGGGAAGCTCAACAATTGCTTGTAATAAAGCTGATACTTGATTCCTTTAAAGTCTGTGATAGTGAACTGATTGTTTTTTGCTCACAGAAGGGTGCAAATCGAGTTTTCTTCCGAGGGAAACAGCAAAAAGGAACCTTAATCCTTTTGCAGACAGGGCCAGATTCAGGCAGATAATTGCTCTGTCATCAGGATGGCAGTTTGAGTTGCTCATGTTTTTTTGAAAACATCATGAAATGAGAACTTTTATACGCTGCTAGTGGGAGTATAAATTGGTACAAATGTTCTGGAAGGCAACTTAGCCACAAATTTTAAGCAAGAAATTTTTAAAAGTTTATATCAAATTCCTAGGAACTGAATTACCTGAAGGAAATCAAATTTATTCATACGTGTGTTCAACTTATGAATAGTTCAACTTGTCAATCATCGTGCAAAATTGGAAACATCCTAAATGGTCCAAAAGAGGTGAATGGTTAAATTATGCTACTAAACGGGAATTCCTTGGTTGTCCAGTGGTTCAGACTCTATGCTCTCACTGCTAAGGTCATAGATTCAATCCCTGGTTGGGTAACTAAGATCCCACAAGCCACATGGTGTGGCCAAAAAAATTAAAAAATAAATTCTGGTACTAATATGCATCCATTAAAATGATGTCTTCAAAGAATATCTAATAATACTGGAGATGCTTACAATATAATGTAAAATTAAAACTACACACAAAAAAATACATGTATTGAGATTCCATTTTCATGAATGTGGACACGTGTCGGGGAAAAAGAGTGGAGGGAAATAAATGCTAAGCCAGTGATTCTGTCTAGGGTTGGGGAGCGGTCTTTATTGGTGATTTCAATAATTGTTTTTTTTTTTTTTAATTTTATATAATAAGTTCTAAATGTCATTTAAGTATAATACAGTTGAATGCAGACTGTGCATGCTTATCATGGTGAACTGCAGCCTACGCCAGTGGAACAATAGCCATTTGTGTTCCTGGTTATCCTGTTGGGCATTCTAGAAATACTACTCACTCACACCCCTTGGGGTAGGAGAGCTCATTTGCTTTGTTGTTCCATGGGAGATGTTTTCCTCTGTTGGTTTATTATAATCCCAATCACTGAACTGATCAGCCCAGTATGTGCCAATAGGTGGGGTCTGTGTCTTAGATTATATTACTTTTTGATTGAAATGCAACATGGATGGTACTATGGTATTTGAGTTTTATCCTAAGTCAGTAACTCTGACGTCTCAGTAAGCTGTGCCGTCTGAGTTTGGCATCTGATCTACCCATCGGCTTAAGTAAATTGATGAATGAAAAAGTGTTCAGAAGGGACATCCTCTGAGCAGGAGCATATGGCACTGTTCCTTACACCCACAGGAAAGTAAGAATGTAGGAGGAGTCTAACCCCATTTCCTTTCCTACAGGTTGCCAGTGCGTGTTTTATAAGCCCATGATCCCACATGTGAGTTGTTTCTTAAGTTGCTAGAACTTTCTTCAGATATTTCAAACAAATTTCAAACAGAAACACTATATTATTGAAGTATAGTCTGGGTGACGAGTAACAATATTTCACCCATAGCTTCTTTCTTTTGCCCCCCCTAGAAGGGAGATTTTTTTTTCATCAAGAATGATAACAATATGATTCTTATATAGACCTAAAGGTACAGATTTCATATGGAATAACTGTTATTCATTTACATTGATCCAGATATTTAGTATTATGCATTTTATTAGTCTGGGTTCTGTGAGAGGTGGGATGCCAAGGTGGGAACAGAATTATGAGATTTGTTGGGTGAAATACCTGTGAGGGAAAACATGGAGGCAACTAACCAGGGAGGCTCTTCCATCTGGGAGAGCCATCCGACGGAAATGCACGTCTGACCCCTGAGATGGAGAGGAAAGGAGGGGACTGAGGTCTTGGACTGCAGTGCAGTCCTCGTAATATTTCAGCGAGTTCAGTGATAAGTCCTTGAGCTCGGATCCCCAGCTGAGGAGCATCATACCTGGCCTGGAGGGCCCTGCTGGGTACGCAGCTGTGCTTAGTCATTGACTGGACACAGCCTCAGGAGCTGTGGGCTCAGCACCAACAGGGCGATGGAACCAGTGGAGCTGGTCAATTACGCATCCCCAGCAGCCAATCAGAGAGCTGCTTTCTCACGCCTATTGTTTCTGTGAATAGATACTAAACGCTTTCCTGAACATGTGCCTAACTGTGGAATATATTAAATTTAACCCCTGGGAAAGGAAAACAAATGTTACATTTCTTAAAAACTTTTTTTTAATTTTATATTAGAATATGGTTGATGAGCAATGTTAGTTTCAGGTGTATAGCAAAGTGATTCAATTATAAATATGTATCATTTTTTCAAATTCTTTTCCCATTTAGGTTATTATAAAATAGAGCTCCCTGTGCTATACAGTAGGTCCTGTTGGTTATCTATTTTAATTATAGCATTGTGTACATGTCCATTCCAAACTTCCAATCTATCCCCCCCCCACACCTCATTTTTCCCCACTGGTAACCATATTCATTTTCTAAGTCTGTGAGTCTGTTTTGTAAATAAGTTCATTTGTATCAATTTTTTAAGATTCTACGTATAAGTGATATGATATTTGTGTTTCTCTGACTTACTTAGTATGTCCATGTCCATCCTTGTTGCTGCATATGGCATTATTTCATTCTTTTTAATGGCTGAGTAATATTCCATTATATGTATATATACCATATGTTCTTTATCCATCCATCTGTATTCTGTAGAGAGAGAAGAGCAAGCTAATTCTGTTACACATTTTCTTTACGGATATATCAATGTTATAAACCCCTTTAAAATGAAGTTATAAATTAAATCAAATGTAGAAACTAAGTTTGCAAAGGGCATGGTCATCAGAATGTGTGTCTCAGAATACAAAATAATTTGTGCTGGGCTTTGTGTAAAGAAGGCTGGGAGCTTAGGTCCTATTACTGATTCCTCAAACTTACAGTCTTACAGGACAAAAAGGCTTTGGGGAAAAAAAGGTCATATTTGGCAACTACTTGGAATGTGATGCTTAGAGTGAGTCCCTTTCAAGATAAACAGCTCTCTGCATCTGTTATACATTCTGGGTTAGAAGTCTGGTAGAATATCAAGAAGATGAGCTGTGAGGTTATATTGGTCTATAAGGCCAAATTGCTCTTATAGAAAGTTTTGATGTCTCTTATTTTTGGGACCCAAACCTCTGTGTTCTGGAAGCAGTTATTTTTTTTTTCACTATATGAGTGTGATGAAAATCAGTGTCAGCTGTGAGCTGTCTTGCTGCCCTAGAGTGACCACCCTGGGGGCCCCCTGTCCACCACTCCCCTTTTGCCCCAGTCCCGGAGAGCAAGCCGCCCCTCCCTTCCGCAGGCAGACCACTCACTTCCCCTGCTCTTCACCTTTCACAGTGTGAGGACTCTTGTTTCAAATGTTGGCAGTGGGGCTTTTGCAAATAAGATATAAAGTTGGGTGTAGGTGTTAAGATTTCAAAGGGCCTTTGTTGACATGCTCTTTAAAATAGTGTATCTTCTTAGTTTATACGGGTAGTTTAAAATATTACATGCTTATTCTTTTAAAGAGATGGAAAATGGAAATGGGAATGAGAGGAATTAAGGAGGAAAATGACCTCAGAGAGAGGTGGCTGAGTACAGTGGACACATCAGCTTTGGCCTAAGGATGCTTTGTGTCCAGTCCCATCCTCCCACACCTGGCATGGCCAGAGCTCAGGGCCCCCAGGCTGTGCCACACCCTAAGGTTATCTCAAGGATGCAGTCATAGGACATTGACCAAACCTCAGCTTTGTATGTAAATGAGCCCTCAGAACTTATGAGGTTTGATCCCTGGGTTGGGAAGATCCCCTGGAGAAGGAAATGGCACCCCACTCCAGGACTATTGCCTGGAAAATCCCATGGACAGAGGAGCCTGGTAGGCTACAGTCCATGGGGTCGCAAAGAGTTGGACACGACTGAGCGACTTCACTTATCTTACTTACCAGAACTTATGGGTTAGAGATGGCAAATCCAGTAAGAAGCCATGAGGCTGGAGAGCAGAAAACCAGGCTAAGCTTAGAAGGTTTAGAGGAAGGTGGTGAGATTTTATCTTGTCTTATGGGGCAAGAATAGAGCTATTAAAGGTACTGAGTTAGACCAGATGATTAGAAAAACCAAACTGCAGCTTTATTGAGATACAATTCAGGTACCATACAATCCACCCATTTAAAGGACACGATTCAGCAGGTTTTGGCATATACGCAGAGTGAATTTACAGAGTCTAACCATTTACAGTGGTTAACTTTACATTTTCATCACCCTCCTGCCCAAAGAAACTTGTATGTATTAACTACCACTCCTCATTTCCTCCCTTTACCCCAGTCTTAGGCAGCCAGCAATCTATTTCATTTCCCTATGGATTTGCTTATTCTAGGCATTTTATATGAATGGAATCATGCAATATGTGGCCATTGGGTCTGGCTTCTTTCACTTAGCATACTGTGTTCACGGTCTCTCTGTACTGTAGCATGTAGCAGTGCTTCATTGCTTTTACTGAATTATTGAATATTCTGTTGGATGGACACGTGTGTGTGTGTGAGTGTGTGCTGGGCTCAGCCACGTCCGACTCTTTGTGACCCCATGGACTGTAGCCCGCCAGGCTCCTCTGTCCAGGGAATTTTACAGGCAAGAATACTAGAGTGGGCTGCTATTTCCTCCTCCAGGGGATTTTCCCGGCCCAGGGATCAAACCCACATCTCCTGCATTGCAGGCAGATTCTTTACTGCTGAGCCTACTGGGGAAGCCCTGGATGGACATATCATGTTTTACTTGCCCATCAGTTGATGAGAAAAAAAAATATGTCTACACACAGACTTGTACATACATGTTCAGAGCAACACTATTCATAACCGCCTGAAAGGAATAGTCCAAACACCCATCAACTGATGAATGGATAAATAAAATGTATTTATATAACATTTGGGTTATTTGGGTTGTTCCTTTAGGGCTGTTATGAATAATGTTGCTTTGAACATGAATGTGCAAGTTTATGTGTAGACACATCATGGGTATATACCTAGGAGTGGAATTGCTTGCTCATATGGTAATTCTATGTCTAACCTTTTGAGAAACTTCCAGACTGCTTTTCAAGCAGCTGTACCATTTAATAGTCCCACCAGTAATGCATGAGGCTTCCAGTTCTCTGCCTCATGGCCAAAACAACCTGTCTTTTTGATTCTGGTCATCCTGGTGCTTGCCAAGTGGTGTCTCACAGTTTTGATTTGCGTTTCTCTGGTGGCTGATGACAGCGGAACATCTTTTCTTGTGCTTATTCACCACTTGTGAATTTCTTCTTTAAGATCAATGTCCATTCAGAGCCTTTGGCCATTTAAATTGGTTATTTTTGTCTTTTTATTTTTAATTCGGAAGAGTCCTTTGTGTAGTCTAGTACAGGTTCCTTAGCAGATATATGATTTTCACATATGTTTGCACATTCTGTAAAATGTCTTTTCACTTTTTTTTGATGGTGTGTGTCCTTTGAAACACAAAAAATTTAAGTTTTAATGACATCCATTTAATCAATTTTCTTTCCCTTTGGTTGCTTGCGCTTTTGGTGTTATATCTAAGAGGCTGTTGCTACATTGACGGTCGTGAAGATTTATGCCTGTGTTTTCTTGTAAGAGTTTTGTAGTTTTAGCTCTTACATTTAGGCCTTTGAACCATTTTTAGTTACTTTCATTATGCTTTTTATGTGGCTGTCTAGTTGTCCCATCACTATTTATTGAAAAGACTATTCTTGCCTCCATTGAACTATCTTGGCATCCTTGTTGACATGGGTGTCACTGCTTAAGCTTTTTTTCCCCCTGAAATTAATATTGTTGCTATTTTAGGTCACTGAATGCTTTACTTACAGGAAACTACATTTTACAAATGTGTTTCTTTTTCTTTACTACGTGTGCATGGAAGAATTGCCTTTAAATAGAACAAACCATGTTAGACCATATTAGGATGAAGAAGCCAAAATATATACCCATCCAGGTGGAACCAGGGCACTGGATTGGGTGTTTCCCAGACTAGTGCTGCTTACGCTTAAATGTGCATTTGAATTCCATGGAGATCTTGTTAAAATTCAGGTTCTCATTTTACGGTCGGGGATGGAGCATAAGCTTCAGCATTTCAGACAAGCTCCAGGAGATGCTGGCAATATTGGTTCTGGAACTTAGCTTCGAATGAAAATGCAAGAGAGACTTTTCCGGGTGATCTTGCTGTTCACTTGTTCTACTTATTCAAGGTGATTTGGAAGGGGAAAATTGTTTTGAATTCCATGGGTTTTGTATTTTACTTAATAACTGTCAAGATGAGAAACTACCAGGACCAGAGATGGAATAAACATTTTCTCCGTGGCGATGTGGCCAGTCTTCATTATTTTCTATCTTCCTTTTAGGCCTCTGATGATTGTTACTCAGAAGATCACAACCTTGGCATTCCAAGTTCATGACGGTGAGAACAGCAACCCTCCTTTTGGGTCTAAGAGTGAGCCTGACCTTCAGAATTTTTCTTTTCCACTGTATACACAGCCTAAAGTTTAGAAAAAGGCTGGCAGATCTTGTTATATCTTGTAAAAAAAAAAAAAATTTTTTTTTTTTTTTGCAACTCAGATTAATCATAGCTTTTTACTTTCCCAGCCGTTACCTACTATTCCATTGCTGAATCTGTAGCCTTTGCTGAAACATTTGCATCAGGAACAGTGGGTTTTTGGTTTAGCTGTATGATGTTTTAAATTTCAGTTAATTTTGTGGTACTCTCTGCCCTTGATTTCCAAATCTGTCAAGAAGAAATGGCATCCTTTTTCCTTTGGGTTCATCTCTGAGAAGCTCAGAAGGTAATAAAAGATGGAACAGCATTGGCTAGTTAAGTTACCTTTATTTTTGGCTTGGAAAATTATATAATGAGATTGGCCTGAACCTATAAAAAGCTGGCAAGAGGAAGAATCTTCTGGTTGTCTAAAAACTGAACATTTTCTTCACTTGGGCCCTTCCTGATAATGGCCAGAATGTGTGATTATTTCCAGTGTTACTACCGGGTTCCAGGAAAGGAGGGTGGCTTTTCCACACAAGAGGAAGGTTTCAATATGGGCTTAAGAGAAGCAGGTGCGATTAGTAAGGATGTCTTCTTTGGGTTTGTAGGGCTCTAACAAATGCTTTCCGATTGTTGAAATTTCTTTATGTGTTGACAGATTGGGAAGATTTAGTCCTCACTAGCGAGTCTTCTGGAGAAGGCAATGGCACCCCACTCCAGTACTCTTGCCTGGAAAATCCCATGGATGGAGGAGCCTGGTAGGCTGCAGTCCATGGGGTCGCTAAGAGTCGGACACAACTGAGCGACTTCACTTTGACTTTTCACTTTCATGCATTGGAGGAGGAAATGGCAACCCACTCCAGTATCCTTGCCTGGAGAATCCCAGGGATGGAAGAGCCTGGTAGGCTGCCGTCTATGGGGTCGCACAGAGTCGGACACGACTGAAGCGACTTAGCAGCAGCAGCAGCAGCGAGTCTTCTTGTTTTTACTTAAAGCTTGAGAACTGGTTTGATTTCATTTCGACCCTGTTTATTCCCAGTTCACACTTGATGATTAGTCATTCTCTAGAGAACTGAGTAATTTTATTCTGAGGATGGAGTCTTTCTACACTGACCAGCTATCTGGGTTTGCTCAGAACCCAGAGGTTTCCCAGGACAGGAGATATTTAGTGCCCCAGCTGGCAAAGTCCTGGGCAAAATGGAGTGAGTTGGTCAGTATTTTTGTACCTGAAAACCATTTGATCGTGGTTATAGACTCATACTAGTGCCATAAGTCAATAAGCTAAAATCAATTTCATTCCTGAGATTGCTGGAGTGGGTAGCCCATGCCTTCTCCAGCAGATCTCCCGACCCAGGAATCGAACCCAGGTCTCCTGCATTGCAGGCGGATTCTTTATCAACTGAGCTATCAGGGAAGCCCTCCTGAGATTGCCAGAGCTGGATTATTTGATGAGATCTTAGAAAAAAGTGAGTGTAATTTTGTTTAATCAACATTGCTTCTTGCTTTTAATACATAGGCTTTTTGCCTGAATTTACTTTTTAAAGCGTTCTCGGTTTACCCTGTTTCTTGTTTTTAGAATATCCCTTACATGCAGCAGAATGCTTATTTGCCTTTTTTTCTTTCTTGTGTGTAGGAGGAACAAGTA
Source organism: Cephalophus harveyi (assembly GCA_006410635.1). NCBI lineage: Eukaryota > Metazoa > Chordata > Mammalia > Artiodactyla > Bovidae > Cephalophus > Cephalophus harveyi. Next base: position 266,038 of record SJYT01013540.1, on the reverse strand, counting down.
AATTCCAGAAGCACTCTGCCTTCTCTTAGGCATGTTTTTGAGTTGTGTTGGTGGTTGTTGACCATAATCTGTCTTAGCTAAATATACAGTTTTAAAGTTGAATTCTTTTGCTTTTAAGATGACGGTTTGGTTTCCTTGACTGTAAGTTAACATACGCATTTTCTGGGAGGCACAAGTGCGATTTGGTTGGGAGTTCTGGCATGGGTGCGTTTTAAAAGAAGAAAAAAACTCCTGATAATTCTTTGGTGTTTTCCCTGTATTCACAGTTACATTTCCTGTTTGTTTGTTTTTTCCCTTTGGAAGAGGAAAGTCCCCTCTTCCTTTCCCATTCCATTCCATTCTCAGCGTGTACCAGGTGTGTGTACCCAGCATAATCTGGGTGGCAGTTAGGCAAGTGCAGGCAGCAAGGCAGGCTTGTGTGTCTCATGTAGCAATGAAAACATATACAGCGTGGTAAGGACTGTATGCAGTGTAGGTCCCTGTTCATACTGGTGAATTAAATAAGGGTAACCTCCGAATCCTCCCCTCTTCCTAAGAACCTATAAAGACTTTCTTCCTCACTTATGTACTTTTTGGCGGCTCTTTGATCCAGGGCACTTTAAAAAAAAAAAGAGAGAGACTCTTTATGACTGATGAAATAAAAATGAATCATTTCTTTCAAAGGAGTTTTTATCAGCCTCTTTTAGGATGTAGTGATCTACTTCACTCAAAACCTATTTCTAAATGTTTCTTTTCATAGGACTAGGTCGAAGGGCTGAAGATCTTTCCAGCGAGCAACATCGACTTGCTGTAAAGTAAGTTTGACAATATATTCTTGAGACCTTTGGGCATCAGTATTCAGAGCTCTTCCTTGTTTATATGGATGTAATATTGTTTATGGAATGAAGCTACTGTTGATGGACAATCAGTAGACTGGGTTGTCTTTGGCTTTTATAAATGGTAATCTATGATAACCTTGTTCGTAGGTCATTTTAAATGGATTTGGGTGTAGTAGTGGGATAGATTCCCTCGATTAAAGGGTCAGTGGCTCTGTAATTTTCTTAGTTTCCCAGGATTCTCCTTCACTGCGGTTGTAATGTTTATTCCAGAATTATTTTTATTGGGCATGTATCTGGAGTTGGGGGGCATCCTCAAGAAACAGTCACTTATCTGTGCCCATCAGTATGATTATGCTGGCATGAAGGAAGATAGGATATAGGGTTGGAGAGAGAAAGATGGGCTGGGCAAGAGGAAGAAGGAGGGAGCTAAAGTTTGAAGGTGGATTTTGGCCAATGTTATGTGACGTAGAGAGGGGGTGGGCATCAGAGAGGAAGGGAGGCCATGTAAAGAGAACAGCACTGATAAGGCTGTAAAATGGCATGTAGGGGAGGGTGGTACAGCCATGGAGGAGAGTTCCTACCAGAGTTCAGTTTAGTTGCTCAGTCGTGTCTGACTTTGTGACCCCGTGGACTGCAGCACACCAGGCTTCCCTGTCCATCACCAACTCCCAGAGCTTGCTCAAACTCACGTCCATCAAGTCGGTGATGCCATCCAACCATCTCATCCTCTGTCGTCCCCTTCTCCTCCTGCCTTCAATCTTTCCCAGCATCAGGGTCTTTTCCAATGAGTCAGTTCTTCGCATCAGGTGGCCAAAGTTTCGAAGTTTCAGCTTCAGCATCAGTCCTTCCAATGAATACCAGAATACCAGAGAGTAGCTGGAGATAACTGGGATGTATGAGACAGGGTCCCAGCTTCATTCCTTCCTTAAGGAATCGGGACTTGAAAGCGATGGAGAAAAAACCACCGCAAGAGTCTCATGAACCAGCTTCTTTGCTGAGCATCATAGAGGTGTAAACGCTAGAGGGCTAACCCTGTGAGGAAACCTTTCCCCACAACTCTGTCGTTAGAAGCGCATGCCCTTTGGTACTTATTTTTGCTTTCCGACGTTACGATTTTTAATGAAACTCTACTCAGACAATATCACAGCACTTCATTTGGTTGCGAGACATATGGGATGCTAGTTCCTGGGCCAGGGATCAGACACGCACCCCTGCATTGCAAGTGTGGAGTCTTAACCACTGGACCAGCAAGGGGGTCCTGAGCCTGCCCTTTAAATGCCATTAACACACTGGACAGCACTGGTCCCCGCAGAGTGTTCTCCTGCCACTGCCCTTGTCTGTGGGCCGGGACGTCGTGCCTGGAGGCCAGAGCAGACAGGAGGCTTGCTACAGCGGTGGTTTTGTGTGGCCTCTTCGAGTGGAAACCAGTTCCACCCATCATTTGTTTTGTATTTATTTTGGCAGTTGGGAGGGAGTTTTCCCTTCTCACACCATCTCGACCAAGTCACATTAGGCCAGGCTCCCACCCTGCCTGATGTTTATTACCTTCATTTTCTCGGGTGGACAGACAGCTGAAAGAAGGTTTGTTCCCCAGCCTCAAGGCCCCCTTTGTCCTGGTCTGGCCCTCCGCGTGTAGAGCTGCGGTTGGCCAGCAGCGGGCGCCATAGAGTGCCGTGCCGACTCTGAGCCACTCACCTCCTTGACTTCCTTTCAACTACATTTCTCTCTTGGGTGGGTTTTTAAAGAAACAGAACAAAGAAAGAGCATGTTAAAGAAACAGAGCGTGTAGCATTTAACAAGCAACAGAGACAACGCCTGTCTTTACAACGGGCATATCTGCAAATATGAAAGAAAAATCAAAGACTGAAGACTCTTCAACTTTTCCCTTTATTTTTGCAGAGCAAAACCCTCCTTTTTGGAATACGTGAGCTACCTTCTCAACTTCATGAGCGTCATAGCAGGCCCTTGTACCAATTTCAAGGATTATATGGCCTTCATCGAGGGGAGACACACACGCATGAAGCTGCTGGAAGCGGCCTGGAAGGAAAAAGGCTTCCCCAGTCTGCCAGAACCCTCTCCCACTGTAAGTTGTTTTTTAGTGCCAAGTATTTATCCAGAGGTCTAGGAAATAGAGCTTTGCTGCCAGGGCTGACTGTCACTTTTAATTGTTCTAATTAAAAAGCCAAACAGTTTACCAGAAAGCTTGGCCCATAACTTTTTCCCCCTGTTTAAAATATCCACGTTGGTATTTATTTGCAGGAGTGCTCCATGTTAGAGCAATAGGAGTTTATTTCACAGAGAAGCTCATTGGCTGGAAATATTACAGCAATTAACCGACTTGCCAACCAGCCAGTATTTACTGCCTGTGATGTACCTACAATTGTGCTAGTTAACACCTTCAAATGTGTCTTTATGAATAGAAATTCATAGACAGCCAAAGGATACTATGTCATACATGGTGAAGGGGGAAAGAGTGGGAACCAAAATAAATGTGCTTTTTATTGCAGAGCCTTACTATGGCAAGGGAAACCAGCTTTATACTGGCATGCCTTATAGTCAGTAAGTTTCATCTTATTGACTTGTAGAGAGTTGTTTTTTTGAAATAATGTTTTAATTTGAAGTGTATTAATCTCAAATTAATCAACATGAGGATAACTCATTGAACTTTGCAAATCTGCTGAACATATCCAGATCAGATATCCTATATTTAAGGAAAATTTGTAATTAATGGAAGGAATGAGAAACATTGAAAAGGGAGAAATTGAGGATAATTTAAATCCTTTTTAAATGCCACTGTCAGGCAACATTAAGTATTTGAAAATTTAAATGACTGATTAAGCATATGTTTTCTGAGAGTTTTGACAGAGTCAGGTCCTCTGCAGTTTATGGTAAATCAGAGACCTTTATGGACAGAATCTCAGAGGGAGGTCACTGGCTGGGCATCATTTGAGTAGCCACAGGTGCTTATACGCAGGGTCTATCACAAGAGTTCTGTGTCACATTATTCGGAAAATAATATTATCAGAGAGTCTTCACGTCACCCTCCAAGGAGACTCTTGCGTTTTTGTGCACAGAGAACATGAAGCTCTGAAGTTGCATTTTAGCCAAAGACACATGGATGTGAGGGGATGGCGCGCACTAGTGGTGAATAGTTAGAAAAGCATGATGTGCTCTTCTGGGATATGCCGGGAATCTGGGGACTGTTCTCAGTCCCTTGTAAACATTCCTGCGCTGAAACCCCAAGCCACCCTGTGAGGCAGGCGCTGTTACAAATAAAAGCAGTCTCTTTTATAAGTTGGGGACTATAATTCTTTGGGTGTTAGCTGACATCTCCTGGCTGTCAGGGGATCTGGGCAAAATGACTCCATCCAGGGGAATTGAAAACCTCAGTACATCTCAGCTCCAGAGCAGAGTGCATGGAGACCATCCGGAAAGGGTTTGTAAGGCTACCTGCCCACGTCCTGGCTCAGACATGGAATCACGTGCCCAGAGCCCTTCCTCACTACGCCTCTGTGCTCCTGGCTGGCGACTCAGACCCACTTCCTTGGCTCTGCTGGCTCCAGGACCAGGCGGCCCGTGGCTCTTTCTTTCTGATAGAAGATTGCCACCCTGTAATGTTACTGATTTTGCATATGTTTGGGGGCTTCCCTACTGACTCACATGGTAAAGAATCTGTGTGCGACACAGGAGACCCGGGTTCGATCCCTGGGTCAGAAAGATCCCCTGGAGAAGGAAATGGCAACCTACTCCAGGATTCTTGCCTGGAGAACCCCATGGACAGAGGAGCCTGGCGGGCTACAGTCCATGGGCTCGCAGAGAGTCGGACCCAACTCTTTGGTCTCTTACTTGGGTAATAATACCACCTGACCTTTGATGGCAGAATGTGCTGGTAAGAGTTTTCTTTTTTTTAAGATCCATTCCTTCCTGGGGTGTCAGAGGCGAATCCTGCATCTAAACAGAGCATGTATGCCCATCATCTGAAACCGTGCCCTAAGGAATGATGCCCTTTGCCTCTCCTTCTAGAGACTATTAGCACAGCAGCCATGGGCAGCTTTATTCTAGCATGCCTTTGCTGAAATTGTTCTCCACGCACCACCGTCTTCTGAAGAGTTACTTCATTCTTCTCCCCCATTTCCAGGGAGCCGTGATGCACAAACTGTGCATGACCTTGGTATCTCTCCTTTTGTTTCTGACGCTGACGAAGACCTTCCCTGTCACCTCCCTGGTTGACGACTGGTTTGTTCATGAAGCAAACTTTCTGACGCGACTCTGCTACTTATACGTTGTCATGCAAGCCTCCAAGCCCAAGTATTACTTTGCCTGGACGTTAGGTGAGTTTGCTGGAGGGTGCTGAATGCGTGAGGAAAAAATGCTACTCCTTGGAGGGCTTGGCCAGAGCAACATTTGGATCATTTAATCCAAAAAAAAAAAAAGTCCGGTGTGTAATGGAAGGCGGTTGAGCCAGGGTGACTCTGTACTTTGCAGGGTAACCCTCCTCTCAATTATCTGTGATAAGGGGAAAAGAAGTCCTGGCTATTGTTTAAACCCAGTGTTATTCACAGATGTCAAACCTCGGAAGCTGCTGCATCTACCCATCAAACTTGGCTTAAATAGAAAGGGGAAAATTCCAGAGTGAGTGATCTGGCTTTCTTGTAATTTTTCTGGGTTGTCTGTAATATAGGATACACGCTGAATTTTACCCATATATGTGCTCATTTAGGGTGAACTTTTTAAGAAATGGTTGGTTAAGCTTTGTGCCTTAGAAAGAAGCTGATTTCAAGTGATTTTTTTTTTAAGGTAGAAAGTTCAACTTAATTGGGTATTATCACACTTTTCTTTTTCCCCTGTGAGGTAACTTTAGTCAATATTAAGCTTTTATATCTTTCCTTTTAAAGAGTTTTACACCAGAAAAGTTTAAACCTTTGCTAAGGTGAGCAATAAACCTTCTATTTACATACCAAGAATGGTAAAGTATTTTGATAAGGCATGGTAACCATAGAGAATATCTATTTTGCATTTGGAAGACTTTCAGGAGGGGAAGTTTAACACTTTAGCTGCAAGTGACCTGGGGGCCTGATGTCAGGGAACAGTGACTTGGTTTATGAAATCAAGTAGATTATTAAACTCGGTTCCTAGCAGACCATATTCCATAAGGGTGCGGTGCTTAACTGAGTTCTCTCATTTCATACTCTTAAGTTTTTAGCACCCAATTCAATTTTATAACTACTGATTTATTCATTTATCATTTTTTATTGTGGTAAAATATAATGTATTTTACATTATACTTAATGTAGAATTCCACTTAATGTAGAATTTGCCATTTTATCCCCCTATAGTGTACAACTTAATGGCATTAAGTTCGCTCACAACAATGCAACGATCACCACCATCCATCTCCAGAACTTTCTCCATCACGTGAAACAGAAACGCTGTCTTTTCAACAGAGCAATGATCCCCCATTCCTCTTTCTTCCCTGCTCCTGGTCCAAATGATTTTTTAAAGATCACAGTGTTCAGAGACGAGTCCAGTCCAGTGCAGAATTTATGCCACACTTGACCGGAGAGAGACGTAAGAGCTTTTCCAAAGTTTGCTGTGTGGGAAAGTTTGTTCCCGGTCCCATTCAGTTTAATGCAAGGAGTTTTTGTTGAGTACCAGGCTCTGTGCTACGAGGAACTCAAAGATAGTACATCTCGGCCCTCATGGTCATTGAACTCAGTGGGGCCACAGACATGCATACCCACCAGGCAGTGCGTACCCAGAGCGGTGCGGTGATAGGATGACAGAGGAGATAGCCTGTATGGACTGGTCCTTGGGCGAGGCTCCCAGAGTCTCCTTGTATCTGATTGCCTTTCCTGCAGAAGCTTTATTATTGAAGAGTCATTTCCTTAGTAGGTAGGCATAACACCTCCTCTGGATGGAACACTGGGTGTGTTTTTCTACTGAAGTAGACTTTTCCCTTTGCTCCAACCTGGAGAGGGCGTGTGATAGAATCCTTCACTCCTTTCCTAATATCTACTTCTTCGCTTTTCCTCCCTTTCTTTCCCCCTTCTCCCTCCCATTCCTGCTCCCATATTCTGTACCCCAGGGTTTATGGGCTGGCTTCTGGACTAAATCGGCTTCTGATTTAAGGAGGAAAGAAAGGCCATTCCGTGGCCTCGTAGGGAAAGTCTAACACGAGGTGGGTTGTACTGGCGGGAATCTGGGCGGGGAGGCGGTTGCAGGGCACAGGGGTGTCCGGCCTCACTCTGTCCTTTGTGGAGTGACCCCAGATATTTACAGAAATAACCCTTCCCATGGACTGCTTTCTCTGTGGACTTACCTCTTTGTCTTTTCTTCCCCACCAGCCTTTCTTCATTGTTTGGTAGCTTCAGTAGAAATGTTTCATTAATTTGCATGGCCTCAATTTGAAGTTTGTATTAGTTTAGATTGCATCGGCTGGTCTGAAATTAACCTTTGTATTATTTATAAGTAAAGACGCAATGAATAGTGTAACAGGGAATATTTAAACTGCTTAACCGAATAATTGTTTTATCCAGCTCCTTCAGACACCATTTACATATAATTGATGTACTAATTATACACAATTATAAATTTAATCCTTAAAGCTGGCCTCTTGATGAATCTCAGCTGACTTGCACTGTGTACGTCTAGTTCTAGTTACCGTTTCTATTGAAAGAATAGAGCTATTTTCTTTGGACTTAGCATATGAAGCGTGTGGTTTTTCTCCTACTAATTAGTACTAATTAGTGAGACTCAATTATAGCCCAGGCTGTGTTCTAAAGATCACAGATGCCCAAATAGGGGTGTCCAATGAATTTATCTTCCGTTATACGTTAGAGCCGTGTGCAGTGCAAGGGAAGCCAGTTTTGGACTGGTGAACTTAGAGATTCTAACTGCTCTAAGGCAAGAACAGTCTTGGATAAAAGGTGGCAGGATGCACCAGAGGGAGTAGGGAATTCCGACCGTGTCTAAATGCGGCTGTTCTGAGAGCCACCTCTTCTGGTTTTTACATTTATCTTTTAGATGGCTCCTAGCCAATCAGGTACATCTCGGCCCTCATGGTCATTGAACTCAGTGGGGCCACAGACATGCATACCCACCAGGCAGTGCGTACCCAGAGCGGTGCGGTGATAGGATGACAGAGGAGATAGCCTGTATGGACTGGTCCTTGGGCGAGGCTCCCAGAGTCTCCTTGTATCTGATTGCCTTTCCTGCAGAAGCTTTATTATTGAAGAGTCATTTCCTTAGTAGGTAGGCATAACACCTCCTCTGGATGGAACACTGGGTGTGTTTTTCTACTGAAGTAGACTTTTCCCTTTGCTCCAACCTGGAGAGGGCGTGTGATAGAATCCTTCACTCCTTTCCTAATATCTACTTCTTCGCTTTTCCTCCCTTTCTTTCCCCCTTCTCCCTCCCATTCCTGCTCCCATATTCTGTACCCCAGGGTTTATGGGCTGGCTTCTGGACTAAATCGGCTTCTGATTTAAGGAGGAAAGAAAGGCCATTCCGTGGCCTCGTAGGGAAAGTCTAACACGAGGTGGGTTGTACTGGCGGGAATCTGGGCGGGGAGGCGGTTGCAGGGCACAGGGGTGTCCGGCCTCACTCTGTCCTTTGTGGAGTGACCCCAGATATTTACAGAAATAACCCTTCCCATGGACTGCTTTCTCTGTGGACTTACCTCTTTGTCTTTTCTTCCCCACCAGCCTTTCTTCATTGTTTGGTAGCTTCAGTAGAAATGTTTCATTAATTTGCATGGCCTCAATTTGAAGTTTGTATTAGTTTAGATTGCATCGGCTGGTCTGAAATTAACCTTTGTATTATTTATAAGTAAAGACGCAATGAATAGTGTAACAGGGAATATTTAAACTGCTTAACCGAATAATTGTTTTATCCAGCTCCTTCAGACACCATTTACATATAATTGATGTACTAATTATACACAATTATAAATTTAATCCTTAAAGCTGGCCTCTTGATGAATCTCAGCTGACTTGCACTGTGTACGTCTAGTTCTAGTTACCGTTTCTATTGAAAGAATAGAGCTATTTTCTTTGGACTTAGCATATGAAGCGTGTGGTTTTTCTCCTACTAATTAGTACTAATTAGTGAGACTCAATTATAGCCCAGGCTGTGTTCTAAAGATCACAGATGCCCAAATAGGGGTGTCCAATGAATTTATCTTCCGTTATACGTTAGAGCCGTGTGCAGTGCAAGGGAAGCCAGTTTTGGACTGGTGAACTTAGAGATTCTAACTGCTCTAAGGCAAGAACAGTCTTGGATAAAAGGTGGCAGGATGCACCAGAGGGAGTAGGGAATTCCGACCGTGTCTAAATGCGGGTGTTCTGAGAGCCACCTCTTCTGGTTTTTACATTTATCTTTTAGATGGCTCCTAGCCAATCAGGCTGGTGGAATCAGGGTCCTAGTGTTCAGAGTCTGGCACTGTTTACCACCTGAGCAATCTTTTCTGTTTTTCTTTTTTTGATGTGGACCATTTTTATAGTTTTTATTGAGTTTGTTACAGTATCGCATCTATTTTATCTTTTGGTTTTTTGACCGGAAGGCATGTGGGATCTTGGCTCCCCACCCAGGGAATCAAACCTGCATCGGAAGGCGAAGTCTTAACCACTGGCCCACCAGGGAAGGCCTGCACACCTGGTGGGACCGAGTGATCTTTATGTTAACATCACTAAGCTTTAGACCTCTTACTAGCAAGATGGGGGTGGCAGTAATAATAATGAAGGTGGCAGCTAACCATTCTGGAATATTGACTTGGGCCAGGCCCTGTATTATGCACTCTGCTGCTGCTAAGTTGCTTCAGTCGTGTCCGACTCTGTGCGACCCCATAGACGGCAGCCCACCAGGCTCGTCCGTCCCTGGGATCCTCCAGGCAAGAACACTGGAGTGGGTTGCCATTTCCTTCTCCACTGCAGGAAAGTGAAAAGTGAAAGTGAAGTCGCTCAGTTGTGTCTGACTCTTAGCGACCCCATGGACCACAGCCTACCAGGCTCCTCCATCCATGGGATTTTCCAGGCAAGAGTACTGGAGTGGGGTGCCATTGCCTTCTCTGATTATGCACTCTACATATATTCAATTTGGTTTAATCCTTTCAGCATCCCTTTAAAACAGGTACTGTTATGACATCCACTCATGGGAACAGGTTCCTAGAAGTTAGACAGCTCTCCCAAGGCCGTGAATTGACCCCACTCCCAGGTGGAGAAAGGAACCCAGGAGATCACCATTCCACGACAATGGTAGTGTGAACCACCATCTTCATAACATTGTGAGCACTAAATGAGAAATGTCTGTGGAATGCTTTACAGAATCTTGGGAAAATATTTAAGGACCAAAAAACAAAAAGTTGTTGTTCTTCTGTGTGTTTTAGGTCTGAGGCTGGAGATGGCACAGGGCACGCCTGGATTGCTGTGCTGGTCCCAGCACCATCAGCCCGGCCCTCAAGAGCGCGTGCTCTCCTGGTTTTAATTCTGTCCTTCGCCATCTGTGCCCACACAGTGTAAATTCTTGGTCTCTTAGCTGCCGCACCCTGGCTGTGTCCTCCTCCTTTTCCACTGAGTTTCCCTCCAGTCGGCATGGGAGGAAGAGATCTCAGGACTCATTTCTTTCCTCCCTTCTCTGAAAGAAACCAGATCATTTTATAGTAAAGCTAAGCGGAAGATAAGCAGTTTTAAGGCATCAACGGTGCCAAAAGGAAAGCAGGCAAACTTTGAGGGGGTGGTTTTTCTTCCCACTAGTCCTTCAGAAGTCTAGTGTGAGCTGGACCTCAACTCCCCTAGAAACGGAATGAACAGAGCGAAGGGAAGGGTTTCTCTGAGATCTCCTCCAGATCTCAGGCTCTACAACTTCATTAGTTTGATTTTTTTATGTTTATAGCAGCTTTACTCATAACTATCAAAAGTTGGAAGCAAGCATCAAGTAAGTACATTTGCTGCTTTTTTATTTTTCCTTTGTAGATTGCTTTATTAAGTTAAACAAGTTCGCTTCTTTGTTTGCAAAGATTTAGGGGTTTTGGTGAGAAGATGTTTGTTTTTAATTAGGAAAAGATGAATTCAATGGAATGTCATCTCTGTATCTGTTAATATGACCATATTTTTCCTTTTATGTTAAAAGGCTCATTTGATTATTTTTAAGGAAATATTCTAACAGTGAACTTGAAAGAAAATAATCTTGGCCACCATAATACAAGTGTGTTGATTTCATCAGGTCTCTCTTTGAGTGTAAAAAATATCATTAAGGAACTGATTAGAAATGAAATACAGCAAGGGATGGTTTCACAGAGTTCAGTGAAGTGAAATAAAGGTGGACACAGGAGCTTTTAGACTGACTTTGTCGGTAGGGTGTCTTTGGTTATTGTGTCCACGTGTGGGCTCTGTGGCGGGCTTCCCAGGTGGCGCTAGTGGTAAAGAACCCGCCTACTAATGCAGAAGACGTGAGAGATGTGGGTTTGATCCCTGGGTCGGGAAGATCCCCTGGAGGAGGGGCAGTGGCAGCCCACTCCAGTATTCTTGCCTGGAGAATCCCACGGACAGAGGAGCCTGGTGGGCTACAGTCCAAGGGGTCGCAGAGTTGTACACTGACTGAAGCGACTTGGCGTATATGCATGTGGCCTCTGTGGCAGCTGCCTCCAAATTCACAGCTCTGGTACTGTTCTTTCTCGTAAGTTCTAAATTGTTCTAACTGTATCTTGGCCATCCCAACTGATATCCCTACTGACACGTCATGCTTAACACGTCCAGAACGAGCTTCAGTTTCTCCTGCAGAGCTGATTCTCTTCCAGACGCGACGCTATCAGCCTGTGCCCTGCCATCGTTAATGACAGCTCTTGGATGGAGGTCCTTCTGTCTTCTGAGCTTATATGTAAATATTTCCACCTTTTTTCCTTTCCTCCCTTATATCTAGTTGGTCTCTAAATCTTCCTATTTCTCTCTTTGTTTCTTCATCTGTTTCTCATTCTGCATTCTGTGAGCATTTTCCTTCTTAGTTAGCAGGTGCTCACGAAATGCTAGTGAATGAATAAAAAAGAATAAAAGTTGACGTCACCCAAGCGCCAAAACTCTGACTCTTAGTGGTGCCAGGAGATCCTGTAAATTTATTTTGGTTTCTTTCTCAAGGAAACTGCAGCCATCTCTCTTCCTCTTCAAGCTAGACAGACATTTAGTTATCTTTGAAAGCAGCGATGTGACTTTTGTCCCACATCCTAATGTGTTGTTTTAAAAATCATAGCTGATGCAGTGAATAATGCAGCTGGCTTTGGGTTCAGCGGAGTGGATAAGAATGGAAATTTCTCTTGGGATCTGCTTTCTAACCTAAACATCTGGAAAATTGAGGTGAGTGTATCATGCTTGTGAATGACGCTGCCATTGTGAATAAAGCAAGTGGTGTGCCGTGAGTGTGGTATACATGGGAGGTCCTCGTTAGTGTCCAAGAAGAAGCCACTGTCAGGGAATGCTGGCTCCAGCAGTCTCTGAAACATTCTGTATCCCAGAACTTTTTTCCTTTTATATATATATACTTTTAAGATACCTACTTTCTTGGCAGTATTGATGGTTCTAGTAGTAATAATGATACACAGAAAGCCTGCCAAAGAGCCAGGAAAATCTTTTGGTTGTTTACACTTCTGTTGTACCAACTAGAAAGTATAGATGTCATTTTCTCTTGGTGATATTCTCCTTTCCGCAAAGATACAGACGAGCGGTTGTATTGCCAGTGTTCTCTGTGGTTCCTTTCGGAACAATGCATCTGCTTTTAAGAATTGCAACAGTGCACAGCTTTTAGACCTCTAGAATTAGAGTGGTGTTTTCTCTTTCGCTGGCTTTGTTCTTGGACCACAGTTCTCAGTATTATCATTTCCATCTCTAGAGGTGATCTCTGTGGGGCCACATCCTTCTTGATCTCCTCTGCGTTGTCATCCGTCAGAGCTGAAAGGAATGCCGAGCCTCTGGCCCTTTTCCTCCTTGCAGCCGGAGGGCACGATTCTCAACACAGAAGTGCTGGTTCTCCAGCTAAGAGACTCATGGTTGCTGTTGGCTATGCCGCTGGAGAGTCAAGGCAGAAAGAGGAGGTCCTTGTGGGGCAGGAAGCCTGGGAGGCGGAGACTGACCCCCTGCAGCCCACATTGGGTGGGTGTCCCCCACCCACAGGGAGGCCCTGGGGACAGCCTCCACCTTCTTGACACCTGGGGTTTTTCTTCATTTGAATGGACACGATCCAGCCTCCAGAACAACCCCTCTCTTTTGTTTTTCTATCTAGATGATGTCAGAGAGCAATGTGTTATGACTTTTCTTCCCTTTTTCCACTGAAATTCTTCTCATCCTCAAAACTGTCAGACCCCGGCTGGCTACTTTGGCGTGCTGAGGGTAAATGGGCCTTCAGAGTGGGTCCGCTGGACCTCCAGCTGCCCATCAACCCCTCCACTGTGGCCCTGAAGACAGAGACCTCTCACTGTGGGCGTGTGTTCTGGGTGATGCTGAGTCAGGTATTTATTATGAAAGAACACCAGGAGAAGAAAGTTTGTATTTCCAGTGAAGCTGATATATAGCCAGGAGCTAAGGAGAACCACTAAGGAAGTCTGATTTAATTTAGGCACTCTTGGATCTGTGAGGATAGCATTTTTTTTAGCCATGGAAGATGGCTAAATGGATAAATAAAACTCCTTAGGACAGTGGTCCCCAACCTTTTTGGCACCAGGGACCAGTTTCGTACATGACCACAGGAAAAACCATAGCCTTGACTAAACGGACCTTAGTTGGCAAAGTAATGTCTCTGCTTTTGAAAATGCTATCTAGGTTGGACATAACTTTTCTTCCAAGGAGTAAGCGTCTTCTAATTTCATGGCTGCAGTCACCATCAGCAGTGATTTTGGAGCCTAAAAAAATAAAGTCTGGCACTGTTTCCACTGTTTCCCCATCTATTTCCCATGAAGTGATGGGACCAGATGCCATGATCTTCGTTTTCTGAATGTTGAGCTTTAAGCCAACTTTTTCACTCTCCTCTTTCACTTTCATCAAGAGGCCTTTTAGCTCCTCTTCACTTTCTGCCATAAGGGTGGTGTCATCTGCATATCTGAGGTTATTGATATTTCTCCCGGCAATCTTGATTCCAGCTTGTGTTTCTTCCAGTCCAGCGTTTCTCATGATGTACTCTGCATATAA
>SJYT01013540.1:197698-251894 GCA_006410635.1 Cephalophus harveyi | reverse complement strand
AAGACTCTGATGCTGGGAGGGATTGGGGGCAGGAGAAGAAGAGGACGACCGAGGATGAGATGGCTGGATGGCATCACTGACTCGATGGACGCGAGTCTGAGTGAACTCCGAGAGATGGTGATGAACAGGGAGGCCTGGCGTGCTGCGATTCATGGGGTCGCAAAGAGTCGGACACGACTGAGCAACTGAACTGAACTGACCAGTTTCGTGGAAGACAATTTTTTCCCGGACCAGGGGTGGGGAATGGTTTTAAGATGATTCAAGCTCGTTACATCTATTGTGCACTTCATATCTATTGTTATTACATCAGCTCCACCTCAGATCATCCGGCATTAGATCCTGGAGGTTGGAGACCCCTGCCTTAGGGTGTTGAAACTAAAAGTTCATAGTACAGAAACCTGTCTGTCCATCATTGATGCATCCTCCCTCTTCTCCCTTCCTTCCAAACATATTACATTAGGCCAATGTGTGGCCTAAGATTTTCTTATGGTTGAAACAGAAAACAGGGACATCTACATTTTCCAACTTCATTAGGAATTCTAGTTCTTAAATGTTTGCTACGTGCTTTCTACAACCAGCCTTTATTAATTTTTTTTTTAAATTAGAAAACCCAGTTGATGACTTATTTGGGAATCTTTCTGCATGGTTGATCTACCTGCATCATGCTGGCGGGGTGATATTTTGTTTTGTTTTCTGTATTGTGACTCCTTCATGCGTGAAATCTCCTTACTATTCTAGATACAATTGGAAGCATTTGAACCTGTGTAGCTACTTGCAGAATAACTGCACCAGACTGACCTAGTTTATAGCTGGCCCCAGAGTGAAACGATGGCAGTTGAATTCAAGGTGTCTCTGGAAGGGCTCTAAAGTCACAGGATGAAGCTTTTCCTGTGGCAAATCCCATTTTAGAGGGTTTAGTTTTAAAATTTAGATGACTTGGGTTTGGTGTTTAACCAGAATGGAAGGAAAACCCACAAAACATTCTTTTGGTCATCCTGTAATTTGAAAATAGATTTTGAGAGAAATTGTGAGCCAAGTTTTAGTTGCAAAGGAAATCTTGTGAAGCCCATAAAGCCTGACTGTGTACAGTGGAGCAGCCGAGCTGCCCCTGAGTCAGCCATCACCGTGGAAATAGTACATCTAGTCTACCGCCAGGGAAATTCTGGGGCGGACTTTCCGTTTCTGGGGATATTTAAAGCTAATGATAGGTGTTATTTTCTCCTTTCTAGACTGCCACAAGTTTCAAAATGTACGTAGAAAACTGGAATATTCAGACAGCTACTTGGCTAAAGCGGTAAGGAAAACAGAAACGACCTTGTTACTCAGGGCGCTGGGATATGTTTAGATGGGCAGCATTAGATGAATAGCCGTAGTCTGCTGGGTCATGTCAGCTGGCACTTTGGTTTGGTATTAACATCTATGCTGTGTCAACGAAAAAGTAGGAATAATTTGAGGTCAATGTAGTATATTTATTTCACTGTACCAAATACTTGCTAATGCCATTCCTGTGTACCCGCAAGCCTCATAGCAATCCCATGAAGTGTTGGTACTTATTATCTCCATTTTACAGATGAGGAAAGTGAGGCACAGGGGGCTGTGTAACTTGCCCAAAGTCACCCAGCTAAGGAGTGATAAGTATGAGCCAGTGCATCCCCAGAGCCAGGCTCTCAGCCTCTGTGACGTGCTACTGCGTATCTAGAGGACAGCCTATTGCTCAGGTGTCAAGGAGGGTCAATGTCAGCATCGCGTCACGGAAGACGGCTGTTTATTTTATCTGTAGCATTGAAAACTTTATGGTACCCCCCACATGTTGATGCTTTTTAACTTTGTATTTTTGGTATTTCTCTGTCCTTTTGTTTTTCTTCACATTCCAAAATTAGAAATATTACTTCTTATGGAACTAATGACATGCTATCCTCGAAGCAGCAGACTCTAGCTCATGAATATTCCTATTACATGAGTGCAGAGAGAGTATAAAAATATTAAATTGTCAGTTCTACTGTTTTTGATAAGTAGCATTTTTCATCTTGTTAAAACACTGGGGTCAAAGAAGAGACAAAGTATAACAGTTCTACCAAAGTAAACTCATGCAATTAATCTGAACATGCATGTTTTGAAAATTTGCCCTTAAATTATTGCTATTAATTTTGTGAATCAGTTTAGCATAAACGTCTATTTCTGTGTATTGAATGACCCCAATGTATTGAGAATCCTATAGTCTCCACTAGGAGCTTGTTCTACATTAATATTTTTTATGTGAACATATATATTAAAAATGAAATATTTTTTAAAAATCATTTTAGAAAATGGAATATTTCATTCATTCAAGAAGGTACAGAGAGGTAAGAAACAAACACCCATGCAAAGCACCTCTCATTTCAAGAAGAAATAGTTCACATGGAATTCCACCCTTGTTTCTTTCCTCAAATGCATTCCCTTTCTTCCCATAAAGAGACAGCCGTGATCCTTAGTTTGGTTTTAACTTGGTTACTTTTGACTGTTGGGATTTATTTTTCATCTGGGCTGTCTCGTTTAGGAAGCCATGTATTTGCTCCCCAGCGTACCACTGTCAATCTGTAGACTGGATTTGGGAGGAAGTCCCTGTCACTTCGTTTTAATAAACAACCAAGAAGCCAGAGATCTCCAGGGTATTTACTGGCAGTTCCTGGATCCTCATAATGCCCTCACTCTTTAAGGCAAATCCATGGATTGGGATCCAGTGGACACTGAGAACTGAAGAGGCCCTGTAACTGACATGTTGATTTTGTGCTGGAGTCGTGGCCAGGACAGATGAGAAGGCTGCGGTGGTTTTGGTTTTGCTTTTTTTAAGGTGGCATTGGGGCCAGTGTGGAAAGTAAATTAATTCCACTAAATGAGGACCCTTATCTGGTTCTAAATGTTTTAGAGCCAAGGGCACTTTTCCAGTCTGGAAGATCCCCTAGAGAAGGAAATGGCAACCCACTCCAGTATTCTTTCCTGGGAAATCCCACGGATAAAGGAGCTTGGCGGGCTATAGTCTCTGGGAGTCACAAGAGAGTCGGACAGGACTCTTAGTGTTTAAGATAACTAGAGTTCACGGCTGCTTGGACTACACTGCAAGTCCCTGACGAGGGTTAGGCAGGCGTGCCCTCAATGGATCATCAAGTGATTTCCACATGATTGGATCCAAAAAGATGCAGGTGTCGGTAAAAATTCCTGGTATGTTTGACCTGTGGCTCGTTGTACCTTCCTGTCTTCAGTGTGTGCTACGAGCGGGTTCCCTGGTACCCCACCGTGCTGACCTTCATCCTGTCTGCCTTATGGCACGGCGTCTACCCTGGGTACTACTTCACCTTCTTAACTGGAATCCTTGTCACTCTAGCAGCCAGAACGGTAAGTTTCCTTTGGTTATTCCTTAGTAATCAGATGCCTGTATGTGTCTTGTCTTTTAGGTCCCAGCAGGTTGGGGACCATGGTGGGAGTGATGTTTTGAGAAATCAACAGAAATCTTCCCATTAGAGAAATATTTCAGGATATAGGAACTTATGGTCATAAAATGGTTAACTATTTCATTTTCATATTACTTACAGGGAGTGTTTGTAAAACAAAAGGACTTTTAGGAACAATGTTTAGTACCTTAAGAGATGAAAATATTTTTACTCATTAAAGGCTACTGATTACAGGTGACTATCGTTATTCATCCATGGAGATTCCATAAAACTTCATTTTGCTTATACTATACATAATGTCTCTCTTCATAATCCTACACCTAAAAATAATTTGATCTTTGAACAATTGTAAAAACTGCAGCCACAGGAACTGTTCTCTTAGAGAGTTTTCTAACCACTCATGTTTGATCCAATTAAGTTTGTGTAAAGTCCTTTGTGAATTTTATAAACTTAGTTCTCTAGGTTTTAGGAGTAGCCTTCAGTTTCTCCCCTTCTGTTCCTGTGATTTGCTGGCTGCAGAGCAAGAATAATGACAGAATTTAAAAAACAAGGTCCTCAAAAATGAGGTGAACATGTACCAAAGTAATTACAAGTCAGTGTATTCTAACTGTTGGATACAGGGCTTTGAATTTTATTTCATTTCAGTACTTGATCATGATTCAGGTGCCAAGAGCTTTTAATGAGATTTGTTGAGCTGGTATTTTAGACATGGGTTTAGGAGCCCCAACAAAACTATTCACTCATTCTTTTATTTTTTAAAAAATATGTTTGTGGAGTGCCTCCTGCATGCCAAGTTCTGTGATGGGTACTGGAGGAAAAAATGGAGAACAGAAGGGATGTGGTCCCTACTCCTGGTCTACTGCTGGGAATAGAGACAACATCTAGTGTAAACGGGAAACATCTCGTATAAATGGATAACATCTTCCTGTTTGTTCAGTGGAGAAAGCAGGTAGAGTAGGGTTTCTTTGGCATTTCTTTTAGCTGTTGACTCATTCTTGAATTCATCTGTTCGATGAATATTTCAGGAGCCCTTTTATATGTTAGTAGGTGCTGGGCTACTGCAGTCAACAAAATTGTTCACCCATGGAGTTACTAGGTTGGCCAAAAAGTTCACTCGTGTTTCTCCTTAAGCACTTGTAGAAAAATTTGTATGCAACTTTTTAGCTGACCCAATATTTTATTTATATAAATGTTTGTTGTGTGAACAAGATGGATAATTGATTATTCTGATTAGGACAGTTTAAAGTTTCATAGCAACCCAGTTCAGTATTGTTGCCTGGGAAATCCCATGGACAGAGGAGCCTGGCTTGGCTACAGTCCATGGGGGTCACAAAAGAGTTGGACATGACTTAGTGACTGAACAAGAACAATAAAAGTATATACTGTACATACTTGTGCAGTGAAAACAAGCATTTTCTTTTTTCCCATTCATATACCAACTTGGGTCATAAAACTAAAAAACAGATGGAAAGACAAAGGCTAGAATTTTGTTAATACATTCAGAGTATTATTTCTTAAAATGTCTTTCATTCAGTTGATCTTAATTGGCATAAAAACATTGATTTATCGGGTTGGGCCAAAAATTTGTTTGAGTTTTTCTGTAACATCTTTTGGAAAAGCTCAAATGAACTTTTGGGCCAACCCAGTATATAAAGCCTGTTGGGTGACCTTGGAATGTTTTCCACAAATGAGTCAGATAAGAGATGGAGAGAGGGTTGACGGAACAGTGTTTCCATTCCCCTCCCACCGCACCCGCCCCGCCACAAGGGAGAATGAACTCAAACAGTCATGAAGTGTCTCAGGCCCAGGAAGTTATGTAATAAAATCTCTTACGTGCTTCTCAGTACTGCCCATGGATGGACCTCCAGCCTCTGTCTAGAGGACCTCAGAGCCAAGGAAGAGTCCCTACCCTCCTAGGCAGCCCTGGGAGGGCTTTCCTGCTTTGGGGCTGGACCTGCCTTTAAACCAGCCATTGTGTCAACGCTGTCTTTGGTTCTGGCATCTGGAAATCGGGTGTCTTTTTGGAACCAACTCTGTGTCCAAAGACCTACAAATCCTTTGACACTCAATATTTTTCATCTCAAAGAGTTCTGTTTCCTTGTCTCTAAAATGGGCATAATGATGCTTACATGATAGGCTTGTGGGGAGAGTCAGAGATGATACCCATAAAAAAATTTGCACAGGCTTGGCATACCGTAAGCACTCAATAAATGGTAGCTCTCATTATTACACTATTATATTTCACCGTTATTCAAAGGAAATAAGACACAGAGACTTTTCTACAAGGATATACATCACAGAATTGTTTACAGAGTTTCCCATAAATAAAATTGTGTCAGATTAATATTTACTGACAGGAAAAAGTTCATGCTATGTTGCTGAGTGAAAAAACGGGCTAACCATCTAGTGATGCCTTTGGAAATGTAAATATGAATATGTATGACTAGAAAAGAGACTTGAAAGGGTTTTTCAACAATGCTTTTCTGGGAGATGTTAAAATCTGACTCTGCTTAGCTGTTCTTTAAGCATTTTTCTACAGTGAATGGATGTGTACTTTTTAAAATAAAACTATAATGGTATTTTTGGTTGAAAATAGAACTCAAGTGGTTTGTAGTTTTTATCTCCTGTGTTCCTGAAGTATATACTACATGCATGCATGGAATAAAAGTTTTTATTTTTTGCACCCCGCCCCCCCCAACTTCCTTGGCGAACAGGTGAGGAAAAACTACAGACATTACTTCCTTTCTTCAAAAGCCCTCAAGGTTGTTTATGACATAGTCACCTGGGCTGTCACTCAGCTGGCCGTCTCTTACACGGTGGCCCCCTTCGTTATGTTGGCCGTGGAACCCACCATCAGCTTATACAAGTAAGTGTCACTTGTTCACGCTTGCTCTGTCGAAAACTTGTCTGGTAACCTGTGTGTTTGACTTAGGAGCTGGTGAGCTGGATCAGCCAGTACTGACAGTTTCTATGTGAGGTTTCAATGGGAAAATGTCTAGAGAAGGCTTTAGGAGGAAGTATCTGTCCTGAAGATGCCAACAGACAAACAGTAACGCAGATAGGGCAGAGTGGCCCTTGGGCCATTCCTGATGTAAGTAAGGGATGCTTATGGTAGTGAATTCCGAAGGCATGCGTCTGGATTATGAGCTCAGAGGGTGAGCTCACTGCCCTTACCTGTTTTTCCTGGGGTTAGGCTCTTTTGGAGGCCGTGGGGCACCCCAGGAGGGACAGAAGCAGGCAGCAGCTGGATTCACCCCACAGACGAGGCCTTTAGGGAAAGGATGTCAGGCCCTTGTATTCAAACACCAGCCCTCCAGCTGAACTGCAAACCTCTTCTTGATTACTTTTATTGTTTCACTCCTCTGTTGAATTAGCCATAGTTTTCTACTCTCAGAGAAATGGTTATGTGACCTCTGGCAAGTTATTAACCTCGTTTACCTGTGTTTTCTCAACTGNAAAGGATGTCAGGCCCTTGTATTCAAACACCAGCCCTCCAGCTGAACTGCAAACCTCTTCTTGATTACTTTTATTGTTTCACTCCTCTGTTGAATTAGCCATAGTTTTCTACTCTCAGAGAAATGGTTATGTGACCTCTGGCAAGTTATTAACCTCTTTTACCTGTGTTTTCTCAACTGTAAAATGAAGGTAAGAATAGAATTCATCTCAAAACACCTTTGTCAGGATTGAATGAGGCAGACGTGTAAGGGCTCAGCCTAGTGTCTGAGGTTGTAGTCTGTACTCGATAAATAGTGACTTGCTTCGTTTACTGATTTGCAGGGACTTTTGTAGGTTAAGTTTGGGCCACAGCTACAGTCAGAAAAGTGGCTTGGAAATAGACATGCAAACGTGCCTTATTGTACATCAGAGACTGGACACACTGCTTAGGAATGACCAAAGATACTCTCACTGCTCAGTCCAGGTATCAGGGTCTAGATGTAGGATTTTTCTTTTTTTCCAGGTTGACGTCTTTTTCTGTAATTCCAGTTAGGTCGTAGGAGTTATATCCAGATGGAAGTTGAACTGGTTTATATAAAGATTTTTCTAGACAAGGGATGCAGGAATGGTGGGAAAAGAACTATAATCTTCAGCCAAAAAGCCCTCAGTTCAGCTGCTACAGAGGTAGGAGCGACGAGCCGGCCCACCTGCAGCAGCTCCCTCGCTCCAGAGGGACCCCCGCCACGCCTGCACCTTCTTGGTTTTACCTCCTATGTCCCCTCCCTCCGAGCAGCCCCACTTGCTCACTGCTCTATTTTCCTTTGGCTCAGACAGTAAAGTGTCTGCCTACAATGCGGGAGACCCAGGTTCAATCCCTGAGTTGGGAAGATCTCCTGGAGAAGGAAATGGCAACCCACTCCAGTATTCTTGCCTGGAAAATTCCATGAACAGAGAAGCCTGGTAGTCTATAGTCCATGGGGTTGCAAAGAGTCGGACACGACTGAGCAACTTCACTTCACTATCTAGTACTTCCCTGGTGGGTGTCTGCCTGCAATGTGGGAGACCTGGGTTCGTCCGTGAGTTGGGAAGATCCCCTGGAGAAGGAAATGGCACCCCACTCCAGTACTCTTGCCTGGAGAATCCCATGGATGGAGGAGCCTGGTGGGCTACAGTCCACGGGGTTGCAAAGAGTTGGACACGACCGAGCGATTTCACTTTCACTTTATCTAAGTGCCCTCCAGCCAGCATTTGCCCTTTATTATCTTGCACATTTTAACACTCTCTGATGCAGCCTTTAAGCCCAGTCCAGCTATCCTCCTGGGCTGTCCAAGTTTTGGGCTTGGGTGCCAATTGTCTTTGTTAGTGCTCAGGTTACAAAAAGTCTCATAGGTTTTGAGGTGTCTGCTTCTAGCTGGTAACCCTGGGTCCTTTCCCCCCTTTTCTTTGGAGAGAAGAAAGAGGAGAGAGCTGCTAGTGAGGAGATGACCTTTTATAAAGAAGTGGAACCGTGAAATAAACAAGGAATTATGTTAAACAGGTTTTTTTTTTTTTTAAAACAGGCATTGAGACACATTGATTTGCATTCCTAAGTCAGATGGCTGAGGCTAAGGGTTCCCCCAGTGTTTGGAAAATCTAAGTCACTATGCAGATAAAGAAACAGGAACTGCGGAGAGGTCCAGCTATCCTCCTGGGCTGTCCAAGTTTTGGGCTTGGGTGCCAATTGTCTTTGTTAGTGCTCAGGTTACAAAAAGTCTCATAGGTTTTGAGGTGTCTGCTTCTAGCTGGTAACCCTGGGTCCTTTCCCCCCTTTTCTTTGGAGAGAAGAAAGAGGAGAGAGCTGCTAGTGAGGAGATGACCTTTTATAAAGAAGTGGAACCGTGAAATATACAAGGAATTATGTTAAACAGGTTTTTTTTTTAAAAACAGGCATTGAGACACATTGATTTGCATTCCTAAGTCAGATGGCTGAGGCTAAGTGTTCCCCCAGTGTTTGGAAAATCTAAGTCACTATGCAGATAAAGAAACAGGAACTGCAGAGAGACGAAACATACCCACCCCAGCCCTGGTATTTTAAGCACATGATGTTGCTAAATGCAATATTTTTTTTCCAGGAATGGGTGTGTCATATTATAGCAGAAGTGCCTGTGTTTAACTCAATATCATTTAATCAATCCCTGGATCGGAAAGATGCTCTGGAGAAGGGCATGGCAACACTTCAGTATTTTTGCCTGGAGAACCCCATGGACCGAAGAGCCTGGCGGGCTGCAGTCCATAGCGTTGCACAGACACCCGTGAAGCGACTTAGCACAGCACAGCGTGCAGGCGCTGCTCTAGACGCTGGGACTGGGGTGGTGAACAGCAGAACTCATTCCTACTTCTGTGGAGGAGATAGCTTGATAGAAGTGATGGGAAATAACTGGCAGATTTATAAATACCCACCAAGATCAGACCCTTGAGTGAATGGTCCAAAGATTTTGTACCATGTAACATGTACATGGTGCATGTAACAAGAACCTGACTCTTGAGAGGAAGCAGCATTGAGCTTTCTTTCCCGGAGGCTGCCCCATGGGAGTGTGAAGGGGGGACTGAGGGGGCGGATGGAGCACTGTGGATTGTGCTGCAAACCCTGGGAGCAGCACAGAGAAGCTCCATTGTAGCAGGAAGAAGCCCTGAGAAACACGAGTGTGGGAAGACTGTAGAACCAATCCGAGGTAGAGCAGTGAGCCGGGGAGAGAATGGTAGGTACCACTATCCCTATTATTATTTATGGCCATGGAGGCTCAGAGAAGGCGAGTAATTTAACAGATGTCACACAGCAAAAGCCAAGTTTCACTTGCAAATTTTTTTTTTTTTTAAACAGCAAGAGGAGGAGTGCAGTCACTAAAATTCCTGTAGGAGAAAATACTTTGGAAGAATGCTATCTATCTCTTGGGAGTCGCACACAAGTGGTGATTTGTTTGTGATCACATGCATTTAACCAACTAAGCATGCCAAATTCTATATGTAGGCAGGAACTTTAGGGAAACAAATCATTATCAGTCCAGATCACTCTCAGGAGATTTCCATTTCTTTTTAAAAACAACCTACTTTACCTAAAACGCACACAAATCTCTGTTTAGAGTGAAATTGACATTTCTGTCACTTTTGTCAGTTTCCAGTAATTCAGCCTAAGTGGTATGTTGTTTTCCTCTTTGCTTATGTATATCATTTAAATTCCCTACCTAGGTCAGCTCTGTCCAGTAGAAGTTTCTACAGTGGCTGAAATGCCACCCAGTAGGTGGGCCACCAGCACATGTGGCCACCGAGCTTTTGAAATGTGTCTAGTGTGACTGAGAAACAGTTTTCAACTTAAAATTCAAATTAATTAAAATTAGATTAACAGCTGTATAGCTGTTGCCAATGGCTATTATAGATTGCCTCTCAAAAGTGTTTTCAGAATCTTTTTAAAACCATTCTTTTTCAGAAACTCGTAGGAGACTCTCTGAAGCTGGCCAGATCTGTTCCTCTCTAGGGGGTAATTTCAGTAACTGGAGATGATTGGCAGTCGTATGCAAATCCATTTCTCAGGATACCCTTCCTTGATTGACATTTAAGTGTCAGACGGGCTTTGTTTTTCTGTCTCGTCACTTCTCAATCTGTAGTGACTAAAAATCCTGCTTTAGTCTAATTTTTTCCCTTGTAGTTGTAAGTGAGCCCCAAGTGAACATTGACTGTATTATGAAAGAACTTGTGTTTCCACAAACATGGCAGAGTAGAAGGATCTGCGCTCACTTCCCCTCAGGAAATCACCAGAATCACCACTAGGTGCTGAACAGCCATCGACCGAACAGACTAGAATCTACCCCAAATGAGATATTCAAAGAGAAAGCAGCAGCCACACGAGACGGTAGGAGGGGTGCTTTCACAACGCAGCCAAGTCCTATGTCCACCAGGTGGGCAGCCCATAGGCTGGAAAATAATTACATCGCAGAGGTTCCCTCACAAGATCGAGTGTTGCCCACATCACGCTCCCCAGCGTGAAGGTCCAGCCCTACGAGGAGGGACCCCAGAGCATTTGGCCTTGAAGGTCAGTGGGGACTGAGTACAGGACTGGAGCTCCAGGGGACTGGGGGCGACAGAGTCCACTCTTGGAGGGCACAGACAAGGTGTTGTGCACACTGGGAGCCAGCCCAGAGTAGTAAACTGCACAGGAGCTGGGAGTGGACCTCCCGTGGGTCCGAGAGGCTCTCCTGTGGCTCATGGGCCGGGGGAAGGGTGAGGACAGTGGCGGCAGAAGCCCCCAGAGAATACTGACCTCTCCCAGAGGTCTCCATTTGGCTTCAAGAGCTGGCTCTAACCGACGACCTACAGCTCCAGTGCTGGAATGCCTCAGACAGAACAGTCAGCAGGCTAGGGGCACCGCCCCACCCGTCAGCAGCCGTACCGAGGTCACCTTCTCCTTAGGTTAGTCTCTCAGTTGTCTGACTCTCTGCTCCTCTGTCCATGGGATTCTCCAGGCAAGAATACTGGAGTGGGTTGCCATTCCCTTCTCCAGGGGATCTTCACGACCCAGGGATGGAACCCCAGTCTCCTGAATTGCAGGCAGATTCTTTACTGTCTGAGCCCCCAGGGAAGTCTCAGCCACACAGCCACCTCTAAACACACCCCTTGACAGTCCTAACCAATGCCAGACCACTTTACCTGCCTCCTGAGAAACCTGTATGCAGGTCAAGAAGCAACAGTTAGAACCAAACATGGTACAATGGTCTGGTTCCCAACTGGGAAAGGAGCATGTCAAGACTGTATATTGTCACCCTGCTTATTTAACTTATATGCAGAGTACATCATGAGAAATACCAGGTTGGATGAACCACAAGCTGGAATCTAGATTGCTGGGAGAAATATCAATAACTTCAGATATGCAGATGACACCACCCTTATGGCAGAAAGTGAAGAGGAACTAAAAAGCCTCTTGATGAAAGTGAAAGAGGAGAGTGAAAAGGTTGGCTTAAAGCTCAACACTCAGAAAACGAAGATCATGGCATCTGGTCCCATTTACTTCATGGAAAATAGATAGGGAAACAATGGAAACAGTGACAGACTTTATTTGTTTGGCTCCAAAATCACTGCAGATGGTGACTGCAGCCATGAAATTAGAAGATACTTGCTCTTTGGAAGAAACGCTATGACTAACCTAGACAGCATATTAAAAAGCAGAGACATCACTTTGCCAACAAAGGTCCATCTAGTCAAGGCTATGGTTTTTCCAGTGGTCATGTATGGATGTGAGAGTTGGACTGTAAAGAAAACTGAGCACTGAAGAAGTGATGCTTTTGAACTGTGGTGTTGGAGAAGACTCTTGAGAGTCCCTTGGACTGCAAGGAGATCCAACCAGTCCATCCTAAAGGAAATCAGTCCTTAATATTCATTGGAAGGACTGATGCTGAAGCTCCAGTTTCTTTGACCACCTGATGCGAAGAACTGACTCACTGGGAAAGACCCTGATGCTGGGAAAGATTGAAGGCAGGAAGAGAAGGGGACGACAGAGGATGCCATCCAATGATGAGTTGAATGGTATCAGTGACTCGATGGACATGAGTTAGAGCAAGCCCTGGGAGTTGGTGATGGACACGGAAGCCTGGCGTGCTGCAGTCCATGGGGTCGCAAAGAGTCGAACATAACTGAACTGACAAGATCCTGACCCGCTGAATGACAAGACCCAGCTCCATCCACAAGGAAACCTGCACAAACCTCAGGACCAACGTCAGCCACTAGAGGGCAGACATGAGAAGAGAAGCTATGATCCTCAGGCCTAAAGGAAAGGAAAGAAGGATAACAGACAAAATTCAAAGTTAGTAGAAGGAAAGAAATAGAGATGAATAATGGAAAAAAACTAAAAGCTTTTTAAGAATGTAAACAAGATTGATTAGCCAGACTCATCAAGAATAAAAGGGAGAGAACTCAAATCAATAAAATCAGGAATGAAAAAGGAGAAGTTAAACTGACACCACAGAAATATAAAGGATCTTAAAAGACTACTACAAACAACTACATGCGCATAAAATGGACAACCTAGAAGAAATGGCTAAATTCTTAGAAAGGTACAACCTTCCAAGACTGAACCAGGAAGAAAGAGAACAGACCTGTTCAAGTACTGAAATTGAAACAGTGACTAAAAATCTTCCAACAAATAAAAGTTCAGGACCAGATGACTTCACAGGCAAATTCTGTCAAACATTTAGAGAGGAGTTAACAATTCTTCTGAAACTCTTCCCAAAAAATTGCAGAGGCAGGAACCCTAATGTGTATTGCAGCACTATTTACAATAGCCAAGACATGCAAGCAACATAAACATCCATCCACAGATGAATGGATAAAGAAGATGTGGTCCATATATATATACAGTGGATGCCCTGGAGGAGGGCATGGCAGCCCACTCCAGTGTTCGTGCCTGCAGAATCCCCATGGACAGGGGAGCCTGGTGGACTATAGTCCATGGGGTTGCAAAGAGTCAGACAGGACGAGCGACTAAGCACATTACTCAACCATAAAAAGAATGGAATAATGCCATTTGCAGCAACACGGATGGACCTGGAGATCGTCACACTAAGGGAAATGAGCCAGACAAAGGCAAATACCATATCACCCACATGTGGAATCTGATTTTTACAAAATGATACAAATGGACTTATTATGAAGTCGAAACAGACTTACAGATATTGAAAACAAACTTATGGTTACCAAAGGGGAAATGTGGGGGTATGGAGGATAAATCGGGGGCCTGGGGTTAACACATATTACTATATATAAGATAGGTAACCAACAGGACCTACTGTATGGCACAAGGAAGTCTACTCAGTATTCTGTGATAATCTATATAAGGACAGAAGAATGAATATATGTCTAACTGAATCACTTTTTCACACATTTGAAACTAACACATTGTAAATCAACTATAATAATAAAAGAAAAAGAATGAAGTTGTCTTAGTTCAGGCTTTTATGACTAAATACTATAGACAGGTGACTTAAAACAACAGACTTTTTTTTTCCTTTGCAGTGGCGGAAGTTGGGAAGGTCAAGATCAAGATTTGGTTTCCAATGAGAGCTCTTTCTGGCTTGCAGAAGTCTGCCTTCTTGCTCTGTCCTCACGTAGCAGAGAGAGAGACTGATGGAGACAGGGACAGCAAAAAAGATGGGTTGAGGGACGGTGAGAAGGACACAGAGACAGCTCACACTCTGATTTCCCATTATTTTCTAATAAATACACTAATACCATCATGGGGACCCCACCCTCATGGCCTCTTCTAAACCAAATCACCTCCCTAAGGCTACTTCTTCCAATACCATCACACTGGAAGTCGGGGTTTCAACATATGTATTCAAGGAGGAGAGAAATATTTAGTCTAGAGCAGGATCCTTCTCTGAAATCATTTTCAAAAGCAAAATCTCCTGAGTTGTCTTTAATTAGATAACGCTTAGTAAATTCAGCGTATAAGAATGTTAGAATTTGTGTAGGAGTTTTTGTAGATCACTGTGCCGTATTCATTTGTATATCTGGACATCTAGTTTAGTGCTAGAACACTATATAAATGTTAACTGAGTTTTCCATAAAAAAAGAGATGAAGGGTTCTTTAACACTGGAGAGGAGTTTGGAATGTCAGAATAGGTTACTAAACCTTCCTGGGAGGTTGAAAAGGAAATTTTAACCCCTTGACTTCCAGAATATTCGATCGCAATCTAACATAACTGCTCCAGGGTAGATTTGACCACATGTAAATGATTCAGGCAAAAGGCAAAAACAGTCTGTTTTCGGAGAGCAGACTCTGAAAACTGGAATTGCCTCTGCTCGGATGTGCTTATGAGAATCCCAGTTTATACTTGCAGAGCCGATGTGTTCCCTGTTGAACTGTTTTCCACTCTCAGTAATGTCCTGGTTTAAATAGTCAGATGACCTCTCACCCGTGGCTGTTCACCCCTCTGCTGGCTAAATTGCTACTATTCTGTCTGTCCCCGTCTTTTCCATTCCCAAAAGAAGGGGTGGAGTCTTTGTCTTTTTATAGATCCCAGTTTAATCCTGCCTACATTCTAGGTGGGCTTCCCAGGTAGATCAGTGGTGAAGAATCCCCTGTGATGCAGGAGATGCAGGTTTGATCCCTGGGTTGGGAAGATCCCCTGGAGGAGGAAATGGCAACCCACTCCAGTATTCTTGCCTGAAAAATTCCATGGACAGAGGACCCTGGTGGGCTACAGTCCATGGGGTCGCAAAGATGACTGAGCAGTGGAGCGCACACACAGAGTACATACTTACTGAAAGAAGAAAAGGTATGCTTGCTTATGCTGGAGCTCTCGACTATTGTGTAGACTCGACCTTATGATCACAGAAGCTGGGGGATGAGACATAAATGCCTCTTAACATTATTTTCTTCTGCTCTTCAAAAAGCGTTGAAAAAAACTAAGTTCAGTTTTTCCAAATGGATATACAGCAATCATATAAAAGCTGTTCCTAATTACTTCATTCATTGATATGTACAGATTTATTGAACATCCACACTGTGCCCAGTGCCACATTGAGGCTGTAAGTTCACAGACCTCAAAAGCAAAACGTGTTCTAGTTTGGATGAAAATTATTGAGTCATGGGGTAGGCTTTGAAATCTGGACTCTCTGGGCTCATAATGTACACAGGAACCCCTGACACTTAGTGGAGCACACTGGCTGAAGGGTCAGTTGCTTTTGTGTTAGGGGAACATAGGGCAGGGCTTGAATTTGCATTCCATGCATCCTTATACATTTAATATGGTGAGTTTCTAGCTGTGGGGTTAATGCTCTTGATCTGCTTATAACATCAGTGGGATATTACCACGTGTCTGTCTGCAGATGGGCTAGTTGGTTTGCTCTGCCCAGCTCTGAGGTTCTGGTCCATCCTTGGCCCGCTCAGCCACTGTAGGGAGTTATCTTTGGAGCAGATCAAGGCAAGCCTGAGGGCAGTTAGGTCCGCCAGTGCCAAAGGATGATGTAACTGCTTCATGTGACATTTCCCTTGTATATCCTCATTTGAAATACAGTGTGTATGTTTCTTCCTAGGTCTATGTACTTTTACTTACACATCATCAGTCTCCTGATCATTCTATTCCTGCCAATCAAACCACAGGCTCATAATCAAAGGCGGCCTCAGACTCTGAACTCTGTTAATAAGAAAAAAATGGACTGATACCTCCCCAAAAAAAAAAAAAAAAATGCTGAACACTTAAGACTGCAAATCATTGGACAGACAAGATAAAGACTCCAGAGTTCTCCAGTGACTTAGAGGCGATGTTTACATGCATTTTTTTCTTGTTTTCATGTTTTAAGTGCAGGGAGTATTTTTATAAAGCCTTTTTGTACCATTAAATCAGCCATGCCCAGTTGATTTAATATTTTATAGGACATTTGAGTGGCATGGAGGTATGTGGAGAAAGTGCCAGAACTTGCAGAGACAGTGCATTCTGGGCATCTGGGTCTTTGTTTTTCTGGCATGATCTCCAGCCCCTGAAATCTGAATATTGGGAACCAAAGTGAGATGGGGAAGCTGAGATGACTTGTCTTCCAGAATACACCCAAGATGCCTGTGCCTTGGGAAGCCCCCAATCCTTTGACTTGTGACATTACTGTTCTCAAACACATTAACTACACTCAGAAGACTTCCGGAGAGGGACTGTGTGAAGGGAGGTCTGCAGAATACTGAAAACTCGATGAGCCAAGATCACCAACGTGAACGGACACCTGTATGGAGTTGAAGTCAGGCATGTGCCCTGAAGGCGGCTGTGTTTTTCTTCCCCCGCCCCCGAGGGATGTAACTCTTTCTTCTGCAATGAGCCAAGATTGAAAATCAGAAAGTCTGCTGTCCAGGTACAAAGAGGTCTCAGAGGGGTTACGGTTCCCCATGGCACAAGTACATGCCTTCCACTTGCCCACACGTGGTCCTGAGAAAACACCCAAATTTCACACTATGAAGGCAGGAGGATACCTTTTTATAGTTTTTTTTTAAAAAATAAAGTTACACTGAAGTTTGGGAAGAAGAGGCAGACATTTCTCTTCTCTTCCCTTACATCTTGGGAGTGTTCATGATCATAGCCATGGTGTTCACTTGGGCTGGTTTCCATTTTTCAGTTTCATAGCTGATTAAATCTGATATTGAGTTGAATCATCCTGCCTGAAAGCAGAGATTAAAAATGGTTTTCTTTTCTGTCTTTGTCATGAATGTGCTGTGGCTCCTTTGGGAAACTTCTACTAGGTGATATTCTACATGGGAGAAGGAAATGTGGTATTAAATGTTATGGAAAATAACAATAATAATAATAAAACATGCTATAATGTTGTATTTTCAATCAAAAACCTTGGGAGGAATTTGTTCAAATAAGATGGTAAAAAGTTTCTTACTAAATGAATACTGTGTTTCTATATAAAAGAAATATTTCTGAAAAGCATTGTGTATTGTGTCAGTAGCATCTTGCCATTCTGAAGCATGTGTGTGCATTTTGTGTGTGTATGTGTGTGTTAACAAATGTGTACAAATGTGCTCCATCTATACTTTATGTCAAGCACTTGGATGGTTTTGGTTTTTGGTTGGATTTCTGATCTTCATCCCCCTAAGTGCAGATAGGATTAACTTCCTTTTATAGATGAGGAAACAGTCAGGAAGACGGTTGCTGACTGCCCCATGGTCACAGACTTCATGGTTGAGCTAAGATTGGAATTCACAGTGGTCCCAGGAAGGCTGCTGGCCATGGGATATTTCCATGCTGGTGCTTCTCGTTGGACAATGAAATGTGAAATGATGTTCTTGTCCCTAAAAGAGTCCAGGGTGGCCCTGTGCTGCTCAGAACCTAAGCTCTAGTCCTGATGTGAGACAGTGGAAGTTAAGTAGCAGCACATTTGGGTAGGAGGTTCACCCCAATTTAACCAGGTAACCTTCTGGGACTTTCCTGGTGGCTCAGATGATAAAGAATCTGCCTGCAATGCTGGAGATCTGGGTTTGATCCCTGGATCAGGAAGATCCCCTGGCAAAGGGAATGGCAACCCACTCCAGTATTCTTGCCTGGAGACTCCCACGCACAGAGGAGCCTGGTGGGCTACAGTCCATGGGGTCACAGAGAGTCGGACATGACTGAGTGACTACACTTCTTTCAATCTTCTAGCAACCCTTCTTAGTGTCCTGAAAGGAATCTTAGTGAATGCATGGAAAAAAGGTAGGTGCCTAACATCTGTCAGAGTCTGCCTCCAACAGGAATATTTTGAGGTACAAGACCAAAATGCATAATCTTGTACACTAGCAAAAATGGTATATATCACCATTGGCATGAGTGTGTGGAATAATCCATCTTACAATGAAATCCTTGAACTTGCAACATGATTTATGTCTGAGTTTCACTGTATTTTAAGTGTCTTCATTTCTGAGAGAAGAACTTTGGTGGCGAGAGGAGAGTTTATTGTCCCTCTGCTTTGCAGGGACTCTGCCAACCCCTGAGTCCTGGGCAAGTGGGGACCACTGGTCCCCTAAGTGACAACCCAGAATCAACTACTTATTATGGAATAAAGTCAAGACTACGGAAACTGGGCTTATAGATTGTCTGTGTCAGACAGTGCTAGGACCTGAGACACATTTTTGATACTATGAGGCTTTACTCAGGAATAAAAGGATAACTCATTGAAGAGCGATTTGTACCTTTTCCGCCCTGAGAACGTTTACCCATAGAAAAAAATTTCAATTTAGGACCCATATTCAGATAGAAGATGGGGAGTATTTCTATCACCGTAGAGTTCCTAGTTTTTAGGTATGACCTAAATCAAATCCTTTGTGATTATACAGTGGAAGTGACAAATAGATTCAAGGGCTTAGATCTGATCAAGTGCCTGAAGAACTATGGATAGAGGTTCGTAACACTGTACAGGAGGCAGTGACCATAACCATCTTCAAGAAAAAGAAGTGCAACAAGGCAAAATGGTTGTCTGAGGAGGCCTGACAAATAGCTGAGAAAAGAAGATAAGCGAAAGGCAAAAGAGAGATAAGAAAGCCTTCTTAAATGAACAATGCAAAGAGAAGACAACAACCGAATTGGAAAGACTAGAGATCTCTTCCAGAAAATCAGAGATACCAAAGAAACATTTCATTCAAAGATAGGCACAATAAAGACAGAAATGGTATGGACCTAACACAAGCAGAAGATATTAAGAAGAGGTGGCAAGAATACACAGAAGAACTGTACAAAAAAGGTCTTCATGACCCAGATAACTACAATGCTGTGACTACTCACCAAGAGTGTGGAGTCAAGTGGACCTTAGGAAGCATCACTATGAACAAAGCCAGTGGAGGTGATGGAATTCCAACTAAGTTATTTCAAATCCTAAAGATGATGCTGTTAAAGTGCTGCACTCAATATGCCAGCAAATTTGGGAAACTCAGCAGTGGTCACAGGACTAGAAAAGGCCATTTTTCATCCCAATCCCAAAGAAGGGCAATGCCAAAGAATGTTCAAACTACTGCACAATTGTGCTCATTTCACATGCTACCAAGATAATGCTCAAAATCCTTCAAGCTAGGCTTCATTAGTACATGAACAGAGGACTTCCAGACATACAAATTGAATTTAGAAAAGACAAGAACCAGAGATCAAATTACCAACATCTGTTGGATTGTAGAAAAAGCAAGAGCATACTAGAAAAACATTTATCTCTGCTTTGTTTACTATGCGAAGGTGTATGCGAAAGCCTTGACTATATGGATCACAACGGACTGTGGAAAATTCTTAAACAGATGGGAATACCAGACTACCTTACCTGCCTTCTGAGAAATGTGTATGAAGGTCAAGAAGCAAGTTAGAAGCAGACATGGAACAACAGACTGGTTCCAAATTGGGAAAAGAGAATGTCAAGTCTATATATTGTCACCCTGCTTATTTAACTTATATGCAGAGTACATCATGTAAAATGCCAGGCTGGATGAAACTCAATCTGGAATCAAGATTGCCAGGAGAAATATCAATAACTTCAGGTATGCAGATGACACCACCTTTATGCCAGAAAGCGAAGAGGAACTAAAGAGCCTCTTGATGAGAGTGAAAGCTGGCTTAAAACTCAACATTCTTCTCCTTAAGGGCCGGTCACCCTCTCGTTTACCATCTAACAAATTTCTTTTTCTTGCCTGAAAAAAAAAAAATTCAACATTTATAAAATGAAGATCATGACATCTGGTCCCATCACTTCATGGCAAATGGACGGGGGAAGCAATGGAAACAGTGAGAGACTTTTATTTTCTTGGGCTCCAAAATCACTGCAGATGGTAACTGCACATGAAATTAAAAGACACTTGCTCCTTGGATGAAAAGGTATGACAAACCTAAGCAGTGTATTAAAAAGCAGAGACTTTTGCCAACAAAGGTTCATATAGTCAAAGCTATGGTTTTTCCAGTAGTCATGTATGGATGTGAGAGTTGGACCATAAAGAAGCTGAGCACTGAAGAATTGATGCTTTTAAACTGTAGTGCTGGAGAAGACTCTTGAGAGTCCCTTAGACTGCAAGGATATCCGACCAGTCAATCCTAAAGGAAATCAACTCTGAATATTCATTGGAAGGACGAATGGTAAAGCTCCAACACTTTGGCCACCTGATGCAAAGAGCCAACTCATTAGAAAAGACCCTGATGCTGGGGAAGATTGAGGGCAGGAGAAGGGGGTTACAGAGAATGAGATAGTTGGATAGCATCACTGACTCAATGTACATGAGTTTGAGCAAACTCCAGGAGACAGTGAAAGACAAGGAAGCCTGGTGTGCTGCAGTCCTTGGGATCACAGAGAGTCAGGCATGACTGAGCAACTTAACAAAGAGTTTCGAGTTATCCTAAATGTATTATATATTTAATAAATACGTGTTGAGTTGATGAGCTTTAGGTTTAAAAGAAATACATTTTAGGGTTTTTTTTTTTAAGGCCAGATCTAGTCATCAGTGAAATGAGAATCAAAACCACAGTGAGATAATCAACCTCATGCTAGTCAGAATGGCTGTCATCAAAAAGAACACAAACAAATGTTGTTAAGAATGTGAAGATAAGGGAGCCCTCATATACCATTGGTAGGAACGTAAATTGGAGAACCTCCTGTGGAAAACAGTGTGAAGATTCCTCTAAAAACTAAAAATAGAACTACCATATGATCTAATAATTCCACTCCTGGATATATATTCAAAAAAACCCCAAAACGCTAATTTGAAAAGAAACATGCAATCTTTTGTTCCTAGCAACCTTACTTATAATTGCTAAGGTATGGTAGCAACCTAAGTGTCCCTTATCAGATGAATGGATAAAGAAGATACAGTGTACACACACATAAAGAATATGCATACACACGATGGAATACTACTCAGCCATAAAAAAGAACGAAACTTTTGCCATTTGTAGTACCGTGGAGGGACTTGGCATTATATGAAATGAAATAAGTCAGAGGAAGATAAATACTGAATGATATCCCGTATACGTGGAACCTAAAAAATACAACAAGCTAGTGAATAAAACAGAAAAGCAGCCGACTCATAGATACAGAGAACAGACTAGTGATTACCAGTGGGAAGAGGGAAGGGAGAGTCAACACAGGAATATGGTGGGAAAGGGGTTATTATGGGATTATATGAAGTCATGTGTGCAAAACTTTTGAAAATTATAAAACTTTAAAGAATCTTTTAGTTAATTCTATTTTAGTTTTAAGGTTGCCATACAGAAAATAAACATTATTCAGTAGTTGCAAAGACTCAGTAAGTATTTCAGCCTGAGATTTTGACAGGCTAAGAGGGGAAAAGGCAGAAATTGGGAGGAGAAAAGAGGAATTGGTGGGTGGTCCCAGAACAGGTTGTGGGTGTGCCCCACTGGACTGTGTAGGCTCAAGGCGGTGAGCAGAGGTCCATTTTGTACAGCCCTTCTCCACACTGGCCACACGTTACAACCACAGTAGGAAGTTTATAAAGAAGTGATTGATGCCCAGCTTTATAAGAGACTGTATCTTATTTCTCTTGTCTCCAGCCCTTGGCATAGTGCCTGGCATGTAATGAAGATTCAGTGTTTGTTGAATGAATGAAGGATTGAATGCATTAATTTAATGCATTGTTGGGTTTGACAGTTTTGATGGAGTCACTTTTGTGCTGGGAAACATCTTTTCTACTTTTCAGAATTAGTTTTTGAAATAAGGGCATATGTTTTCAGGGAATTCTCAAAGCACATTATGTGAAATAATCACTCAGGTAGGCAGATACATAATCTGAACTGACCACCACCACCCCCCACCATCCATTAACTAATGCATTCGCTTATTTGTCAAATGTCAGGTCTGGCCACATAAAGGAGGCAGGTAAAAGATGCTGAAGACCCATTCTCTGCCCCCGAAGAGCTCACAGTGGGACCAGAAAGACAAGACCCAGAGCATGTGCGGCAGGTTGGAGGGATCCCAGCATTCTGAATGGCACAGTGACCGGTTGCTGTGTCCTTGTTTTCCTGTAAGTTCGGAGCCACCTCATCTCTTGGTGCCTGAAGGTTGCCCAGGAGAGCAACAGCACCACTCAGCAGCCTTGTCTGGGTGAAGTGAAGCCTGCCCTTGTTCTGAAACTGGATGCTGAATTTGCAACAAACTGTACCAGTTATTGCAGTGACGGCTCAAAGGAGCAGACTGTGCGTTCCCCGTTGCCCACAGAGGTAGTAGGGTGGCTGATCCAGCCCCCAACCCCGAAAGACCTTTAGGGAAAGTTCCAGGCTCAGTGAGTGAGGTGACGAGGCCCAGGAGGAAGGGTGTTTGCTGAGAGAAGGCTCAACTCACCTGCTGCTGCTGCTAAGTCGCTTCAGTCAGCTTTGTCTAATCCCTAAACTTATGTTAGGCTAGGAGCTCCAGAAATGATTGCAAGCTGCTGTCCCTGCCACCCCTCAGGCTCTGGGAGAGGAGCTACTGCTGACCCCATCACGTGCTCTGCGGGCATGCATGAGCTACCCCTGCCGCCAAGAACCCCAGGACAGGGGACCAGTTGCCTCATCTGCATACCCCCTCTCAAGGGGAAGATGGCCAGCACATGCCAAGAAAAGAGACAAGCATCCA
The DNA here is from genome assembly GCA_006410635.1 of Cephalophus harveyi. Lineage (NCBI taxonomy): Eukaryota > Metazoa > Chordata > Mammalia > Artiodactyla > Bovidae > Cephalophus > Cephalophus harveyi. The sequence continues at coordinate 228,945 of SJYT01013540.1, read as the reverse complement.
CACTAAACACAGCCCTCACACCAAATATATTAAACCCTCACCAGCTACACAGGGGCATTCCCACATATAAATAGCCTTATAAGACCACAGTAGATAATTGTTTCTCCTAAACTCACAGAGTAAGAGAAATACAAGCAAAATGAAAGAACAGAAGAGCCACTCCCAGTTGAAAGACCAAGAGAATTCCCCTGAAAGAACAATGAAACAGACCTCTTCAGACTAATAGACACCAATTTTGAAGAGCAGATAATGAAGATACTGAAGGAGTTAAGAAAGATGATTGACAGAAATGCAGAGGAACTGTAAAATGAAACTGGAAACTATAAAGAGGAACCAAGAAAAATTAGAAAATTCATTTGCCAAGATGAAAGCTGAGCTAAAGGCAATGAATAGCAGGATGATTAATGCAGAAGAACAAATAAGTGACCTGGAAGATAGAATATTGGAAGTCACCCATTCAGGACTGTAGACAGAAAGCAAAAAAAAAAAAAGAAAATTATATAAATTAACTTACTTACAAAACAGACTTACAGACTTAGAGAACAAATTATGGTTACCAGATGGGAAGGTGAAGGAAAGAGGTACTGGGAGTTTGAGATTGACATGTACACACTGCTATATTTAAAATAGATAACCAACAAGGACCTACTGTATAGCACAGGGAACTCTGCTCAATATTCTGTAATAACCTAAATGGGAGAAGAATTTGAAAAATAATAGATACACTTGTGTTTGTATAATTGAATCACTTGCTGTACACCTGAAACACAACATTGTTAAGCAATGCTACTCCAATATAAAAATTTTTTAAATGAAAGCAATATAAGACACCTATGGGATAAAGTGTGCCAAACTATACATAAGAGGCATTCCAGTAGGTGAAGAAAGAGAAACGGGTATTGAAAATGTATTTGAAGAAACTATGGCTGAAAACTTCCCAAACCTAAAGAAGAAAACATATCCAGACACAAGAAGCACAGAGGGTCCCAAACAAGATAAGCCAAAACAGACCTACACCAAGACATTATAATAAAAACGGCAAATGTTAAAGAGAGGATGCTAAAGGCAGAAGAGAAAAAGAGTTAATTACAAGGGAACCCCCGTATAAGGCTGTCAAGCTGGTTTCTCTACAGAAACATTTGCAGGCCAGAAAGGGAGTGGCAAGATATATTCAAAGCCCTGAAAGGGAAAAATCTACAGCCTAAGATACTCTACCTAGCAAGATTATAATTTAGAATAGAAGGAGAGAGAGAATTTCTCAGATAAGCAAAAACTAAAGGAATACAGCAATACCTCAGTGACTCAGTCGTGTCTGACTCTTTGCTGCCCCATGGACTGCAGCACGCCAGGCCTCCCTGTCCATCACCAACTCCCAGAGCCTACTCAAACTCATGTCCATTGAGTTGGTGATGCCATCCAGCCGTCTCATCCTCTGTCGTCCCCTTCTCCTCCCACCTTCAATCTTTCCCAGCATCAGGGTCTTTTCCAATGAATCAGTCCTTCCCATCAGGTGGCCAAAGTATTGGAGTTTTAGCTTTAGCATCAGTCCTTCCAATGAATATTCAGGACTGGTTTCCTTTAGGATGGACTGTTGGGATCTCCTTGCAGTCCAAGGGACTTTCAAGAGTCTTCTCCAACACTACAGTTCAAAAGCATCAATTCTTCAGTGCTCAGCTTTCTTTGTAGTCCAACTCTCACATCCACACATGACTACTGGAAAAACCATAGCTTTGACTAGACGGACCTTTGTTGGCAAAGTAATGTCTCTGTTTTTTAATATGTTGCTTAGGTTGGTAATAGCTTTTTTTCCGAGGAACAAGCGTCTTTTCATTTCATGGCTGCAGTCACTATTTGCAGTGATTTTGGGACCCCCCCAAAATAAAGCCTCTCACTGTTTCCATTGTTTCCCCATCTATTTGCCATGAAGTGATGGGACAGCAATACTAAACCTATCCTAAAGTAAATACTGAAAGTGTTTCTCTAAATAGAAAAGAAGCAAGCATGTATTAGGAAGAGAAAATCACAACTGGTAAGCAGTCCCCTGAGTAACCCGGAGTGTGCTAAGTTGCTTCAGTAGTGCCCGCCAGGCTCTGCTGTCCATGCAGTTCTCCAGGCAAGAGTACTGAAGTGGGCTGCCATGCTCTCCCCTCCAGGGGATCTTCCCACCCAGGGACCGAACCCGCACCGTTTATGTCTCCTGCATTGGCAGGCAGGTTCTTTACCACTAGTGCCATCTGGGAAGCCCAAATAAGCCAGTACACAGATTAAAAAATATATGTGAAAGTGATGATAACCACAATGAACAGCAAAAAGATGAATGTGAAGATGTAAAATAGGACATCAAAATCATAAAGTGGAGGAAAGGAGAGTAAGAAAATGTAGATTTTTTTTTTCACTTCCTAGAATGTGTTTGAGCCTATGTGGCTACCAAGTAGATATAGGAAGCGGCTCACATTCCTGAAAAACAAAGTAACCACAAATAAAAAACATAAAATAGATTCAGAAAATAACCAAAAAGAAGAGAACATAAGTATAATACAAAAGAAAATCATCAAGCCACAAAAGGAAAAATAAAGGGACAAAAAGAAATACAAAATCAAGGGGAAAACAAGGTTTAAAATTGCAATAAAAACATATCTATCAATAGTTACCTTATATGTCAATGGACTAAATGGTCCAATCAAAAGACATGAGTGGTGGACTGGATAAAAAAGAAACAACCGACAAGACTCACTTTAGGGCAGAGGGCGCACACAGATTGAAAGTGAGGGGGATGGAAAAAGATATTTCATGCAAACAGAGATGACAAGAAAGCAGGGGTTGTGATACTTAAAACAGACTTTAAAACAAAGATCCTAAAGATAAAGGACACTATAGAGTTATAAAGGGTCAATGCAAGAAGAGGATTTTACACTTATCAACATATATGTACCCAATATAGGAGCACTCAATTACATAAAACAAATACTAGCAGACATAAAGGGAGAAATTGACAGGTCTATAACAGTAGGAGATTTTTACACCCCACTCACATCAATGGGCAGATCTTCTAGACTGAAAATCAGTAGTGTAACAGAGATCCCAAATGATATAATAGAACAGTTAGACTTAAGTGATATATTCAGGACATTACATCCAAAGAAAACTCCAGAATACATATTCAAGTGCACATGGGACGTTCTCTAGGACTAACCACATATTAGGGCAGAAAACAAGCCTCAACAAATTTAAAATTATAGAAATATCTCAAGCATCTTTTCTAACAATGACATGAAACTAAAAACTAACCACAGGAAAAGAAATGAGAAAATAGTGATTACATGGAGACTAATAATATATGTCACTAAAATATCAGTGATGAAATCAAAGGAAATTTAAAAATACCTTGAAACAAGTGACAATGAAAACACAACCGCACAAAATATATGAGTTGCAGTAAAAGCAGTTCTTAGAGGGAAGTTCACAGTGATACAGGCTTTCCTCAAAAAACAAGAAAAATCTCAATCAACCTAACATACCACCTAAAAGAATTAGAGTACGAACAAACAAAACCTAAAGTCAGCAGAAGGAAGGAAATGATACAGATCAGAGAGGAAATAAAGAGAGACTTTAAAAGCAATAGAAAAAAAATTGAAAAATAAATCCAAGAGCTAGTTCTTTGAAAGGGTAAGTAAGATTGACAAACCTCTCACCACATTTGCTGAGAAGAAAAGAGAGCCCAAATAAACAAAATAAGAAATGAAAAGAGGACATAAACAACCAATACCACAGATAGACAAAGAGCCATACAGGAATGCTATGAATAGCTATTTAACAATAATATGCCAACAAATTGGACAGCCTAGAAGAAATGGAGAAGTTTCTACAGCCCACCAAAACTGAATCAAGAAGAAATAGATAATTTGAACAGACCAATCATGAAGTGAAATAGAATCTGTACTTTTAAAACTCCCTACAAACAAAAGTCTAGGACCAGATGGCTTCACAGATGAAGTCTACCAAACACACAAAGAAGAGCCTATACTGAACCTTCTCAAATCCTTGCAAAAAATTGAAGAGGAAAACTCCCAAAGACACTCTAGAAGCCACCATCACCCTGATACCAATACCAGACAAAGGGAACCAGAAGAGAACATTTCAGGCCGATATCGTGGATGAACATAGATTGAAAATTCTCAACAAAATATTATCAAACTGAATCCAATAGCACATAAAAAAGATCATACACCATGACCAAGTGGAATTCAACCCAAGTTCACAAGTTTGCTTAAACATCCACAAGTCAGTTAATGTGCTACACCATAGACAAAAGACAAAGCCTACAAGGCCACCTCAACAGATGCATGAAAAGCACCTGACAAAATTCAGCATCCATTAATGATAAAACTCACTATCTCAGCATAATAAAAGCCATTTATGACAAATACGCAGCCAATGCAATATTCAACAGTGAAGAGCTGAAAGTCTTCCCACTAGTCTTGGCCACAGCTATCAGGAAAAAGAAATAAAAGATCCAGACTGGAAAGGAAGAGGTAAAATTGTCATTATATGCAGATGACATGATACAATATAGAGAAAATCCTAAAAATGCCACATAGAAACTACTAGAACTGAAATGAATTCAGCAAGGTAGCAGGATACAAATTAACATATGGAAATCAATTGCACTTCTTTAACAAGGAAATATCAGAAAGAGAATGTTTAAAAAAAAAAAAAAAAACCCTTTTAAAATCACACCCCCTCCCAAAGTAAACTACTTAGGAATAAACCTGAGAAAGGAGGTGAAAGATGTGCATGTTGAAAACTATAAAACATTAATAAAGGAAACAAGATGATTCAAAGAAATGGAAAAAGATCTCATGCTCTTGGATTAGAAGAATTAGTATTGTTTAAATGACCATACTACCCAAGCAATCTGCAGATTTAATGTGAGCCCTATCAAGTTAACCATGACATTTTTCCAGAACTAGAACAAATAATCCTAAAACTTATATGAAACCATAAAAGATGCAGAATTGCTAAAGCAATCCTAAAGAAAAAGAATAAAATAGGAGGCATAACCTCCCAGACTTCAGAAACTACAAAGCCACAGTAACCAAAACAGCATAGTATTGATACAAAAACAGATATACTGACCAAGAGAACAGAATAGAAAGCCCAGAAATAAACCCACATACCCACAGCCAATCTTCAACAAAGGCAAGACTACATGATGGGGAAAGAATCTCTTCATCTAGTAGTGTTAAGAAAGTTGAACAGCCACATGTAAATCAGTGACATTAGAACAGTCTCACCAGATACAGAAATAAACTCAAATGGCTGAAAGACTTAAACATAAGACATGACACCATAAAGATACTGGAAGATATCACAGGCAAGACATTTTCTCACATAGATCATACGATGTTTTCTTAGGTCAGTCTCCAAAGGCAATAGAGACAAAAATNAGAGGAACCAGAGATCAAATTGCCAACATCCGCTGGATCATGGAAAAAGCAAGAGAGTTCCAGAAAAACATCTACTTCTGCTTTATTGACTATGCCAAAGCCTTTGACTGTGTGGATCACAATAAACTGTGGAAAATTCTGAAAAAGATGGGAATACTAGACCACCTAACCTGCCTCTTGAGAAATGCAGATGATACCACCCTTATGGCAGAAAGTGAAGAGGAACTAAAGAGCCTCTTGATGAAAGTGAAAGAGGAGAGTGAAAAAGTTGGCTTAAAGCTCAACATTCAGAAAACAAAGATCATGGCATCTGGTCCCATCACTTCATGGGAAATAGATGGGGAAACTGGAAACAGTGTCAGACTTTATTTTTGGGGGGCTCCAAAATCACTGCAGATGGTGATTGCAGCCATGAAATTAAAAGACGCTTACTGCTTGGAGGAAAGTTATGACCAATCGAGATAGCATATTCAAAAGCAGAGACATTACTTTGCCAACAAAGGTCTGTCTAGTCAAGGCTATGGTTTTTCCTGTGGTCATGTATGGATGTGAGAGTTGGACTGTGAAGAAGGCTGAGCACCGAAGAATTGATGCTTTTGAACTGTGGTTTTGGAGAAGACTCTTGAGAGTCCCTTGGACTGCAAGGAGATCCAACCAGTCCATTCTAAAAGAGATCAGTCCTGGGTGTTATTTGGAAGGACTGATGCTAAAGCTGAAACGCCAGTACTTTGGCCACCTCATGCGAAGAGTTTACTCATTGGAAAAGACTGATGCTGGGAGGGATTGGGTTCAGGAGGAGAAGGGGATGACAGAGGATGAGATAGCTGGATGGCATCACCAACTCAATGGACATAAGTTTGAGTGAACTTCAAGAGTTGGTAATGGACAGGAAGGCCTGGTGTGCTGCAGTTCATAGTGTCGCAAAGAGTCAGACACGACTGAGTGACTGAACTGCACTGAATATTTTATTTTGTCTTTCATTATAGACTTTGTTTTCAGGTCTATTTTGCCTAATTTGAGTATTGCTCTTTTTGTTTCCATTTGCATGGAATACCTTTTCCACCTCTGACTTTCATCTGTGCGTGTCTTTAGCTTTGAAGTTAATTATCTTCTAAGCATTATGTGGATGGATCTTGTTATTTTTACTCATTTAAACACCTGTGTCCTTTGATTAGGGCACTTTGGCATTTTGTTCATTATTTTCTGAATGTATTTTTAGTTCTTCCTTTTAATTTTCTTCTTTTAGTCCCTTTTCCTGTGGTTTGATGATTTACTTTAGGGATATATTTGAGTTCCTTTCTCTATTCTATGTCTTTATCTTCGATATCACAATAATCCAAGTCTATGCCCCAACCAGTAATGCTGAAGAAGCAGAAGTTGAACAGTTCTATGAAGACCTAGAAGACCTTCTAGAACTAACATCCAAAAAAGATGTCCTTTTCATTATAGGGGACTGGAATGCAAAAGTAGGAAGTCAAGAAACACCTGTAGTAACACGCATATTTGACCTTGGAGTACAGAATGAAGCAGGGCAAAGGCTAATAGAGTTTTGCCAAGAAAACACACTGGTCATAGCAAATGGACTCTTCCTACAACACAAGAGAAGGCTCTACACAAGGAGATCACCAGATGGTCAACACCAAAATCAGACTGAGTATATTCGCTCCAGCCAAAAATGGAGAAGCTCTATGCAGTCAGCAAAAACATGACAGGGAGCTGACTGTGGCTATGATCATGAACTCCTTATTGCCAAATTCAGACTTAAATTGAAGAAAATAGGGAAAACCACTAGACCATTCAGGTTTGATCTAAATCAAATCCCTTATGACTATACAGTGGAAGTGACAAATTGATTCAAGGGATTAGATCTGATAGACAGAGTGCCTGAAGAACTATGGACAGAGGTTCATGGCATAGTACAGGAAGCAGGGATCAAGACTATCCCCCCCCCCAAAAAAATGCAAAAAAAGCAAAATGGCTGTCTGAGGAGGCCTTACAAATAGCTATGAAAAGAAGAGAAACAAAAAGCAAAGGAGAAAAGGAAAGATATACCCATTTGAATGCAGAGTTCCAAAAAATAGCAAGGAGAGATAAAGCATTCCTCAGTGATCAGTGCAAAGAAATAGAGGAAAACAATAGAATGGAAAAGACCAAAGATCTTGTCAGGAAAATCAAGGATACCAAGGGAATATTTCATGCAAAGATGGGCAGAATAAAGGACAGAAATGGTATGGGCCTAACAGAAGCAGAAGATATTAAGAAGAGGTGGCAAGAATACACAAAAAAGAAGAGCTATACAAAAAAGATCTTCACAACCCAATTAATCAAGATAGTATGATCACTCACCTAGAGCCAGACATCCTGGAATGCGAAGTCAAGTGGGCCTTAGGAAGTATCACTACGAACAAAGCTAGTGGAGGTGATAGAATCCCAGTTGAGCTCTTTTAAATCCTAAACGATGATGCTGTGAAAGTGCTGTACTCCATGTGCCAGCAAATTTAGAAAGCTCAGCAGTAGCCACAGGACTGGAAAAGGTCAGTTTTCATTCCAATCCCAAAGAAAGGCAATTTCAAAGAATGCTCAAACTACCACACAATTGCACTCATCTCACGTGCTAGCAAAGTAATGCTCAAAATTCTCCAAGCCAGGCTTCAAAGATATGTGAACTGTGAACTTCCAGATGTTCAAGCTGGATTTAGAAAAGGCAGAGGAACCTGAGATCATGTTGCCAACATATGTTGGATCATGGAAAAAGCAAGGGAGTTCCAGAAAAACATCTATTTCTGCTTTATTGACTATGCCAAAGCATTTGACTGTGTGGATCACAATAAACTGTGGAAAATTCTGAAAGAGATGGGAATACCAGACAACCTGACCTACCTCTTGAGAAATTTGTATGCAAGGAAGGAAGCAAGAGTTAGGACTGGACATGGAACAACAGACTGGTTCCAAATAGGAAAAGGAGTACATCAAGTCTGTGTATTGTCACCCTGCTTATTTAACTTATATGCAGAGTACATCATGTGAAAAGCTGAGCTGCATGAATCACAAGCTGGAATCAAGATCACCGGGAGAAAGATCAAGCAGATGACATCACCCTTATGGCAGAAATTGAAGAAGAACTAAAGAGCCTCTTGATGAAAGTGAAAGAGGAAAGTGAAAAAGTTGGCTTAAAACTCAACAGTCAGAAAACTAAGATCATGGCAAAGAGATCGGGAAACAGTGGAAACAATGAGAGACTTTATTTCTTTGTGCTCCAAAATCACTGCAGATGGTGACTGCAGCCATGAAATTAAAAGACACTTACTCCATGCAAGGAAAGTAATGATCAACCTAGACAGCATATTAAAAAGCAGAGACATTACTTTGCAGACAAAGGTCCATCTTGTCAAAGCTGTTTTTCCTGTAGTCATGTATGGATGTGAGAGTTGGACTATAAAGAAAGCTGAGCACCGAAGAATTGATGCTTTTGTACTGTAATGTTGGAGAAGACTCTTGAGAGTCCCTTAGACTGCAAGGAGATCCAACCAGTCCATCTTAAAGGAAATTAGTCCTACATATTCATTGGAAGGACTGATGCTGAAGGTGACACTCCAATACTTTGTCCACCTGATGTAAAGAAGTGACTCATTTGAAAAGACCCTGATGCTGGGAAAGATTGAAGCCAGGAGGAGAAGGGGATGGCAGAGGATGAGCTGGTTGGATGGCATCACCAACTCAATGGACACGAGTTTGAGTAAACTCCGGGAGATGGTGATGGACAGGGAGGCTTGGCGTGCTGCAGTCCATGGGATCACAAAGAGTCAGACATAAATGAGTGACTGAACTAAACTGATCTATTTCAGGTTTTTGCTTACCATGAGGTGTGGGTGTGTGTGTGTATTTATATATATTACATATAATATTTGTTTTACATTTTTAATTTCTTTGTTGAAATTCTCACTGTGTTCCTCTAGCCCCCTCCTGAGTTTGATGAGCTTTTTTAGGAATGTAACTTCAAACATTCTATTAAGTAAATTACTTGTTTCCATTTTATGAGAGGTTTTTATATATATTACATATAATATTTGTTTTACATTTTTAATTTCTTTGTTGAAATTCTCACTGTGTTCCTCTAGCCCCCTCCTGAGTTTGATGAGCTTTTTTAGGAATGTAACTTCAAACATTCTATTAAGTAAATTACTTGTTTCCATTTTATGAGAGGTTTTTGTTGTTGTTGTTCTGGGGTTTTATCTTGTGCTTTCATTTGGAACATATTTCTCTGTATTCTCATTTTGTTTGGCTTTTCTTGTTTGTCTCTATAATTTAGATGAATTAATTACCTCTCCCGCTCTTGAAGGTAAGGTCTTGTCTGGGAGTGTCCCTATGCTGATCATGTGTGCCCAGTGGCTTTGGCAGGAGGACTGGAGCCAAAACAAGCATGGGCAAGGGCTTTTTTCAGGGTTTTCTGAAGTTTTTGCATTGGTAGTGTGGGCTGGAGCCTGTTAAGGCAAGGACTTGTTCTAAGGTACATGTGCATTTTGATGTATGGGAGGATTTTTTTCTTTCCACCTAAATTGTCAACTCTTTTAGGGAAAATTCAATTTCTAATCTTTTATCTCCTACAACATCTAATACATGTTCTTTGCACATATTGAAATAAAATAGTTATTGTTTAAATAAAAGAGATGATGCATAACTGCTTTAATGCTCATTAATGGAAATTTTTTTTTTAATTTATACTTTAAGGAAACTTTAGAATAATTTATTCTAAGTTCTTCATATTACATATAAGCTGTCTCTTATACACATCTAGATGTGTATAAGAGACAGATAAATACTCAGAGTATATGTCCATGTTCATTGCGTTTCAATTTAAAGTATGCTATCATGCGAAGAGTGGACTCATTGGAAAAGACTCTGATGCTGGGAGGGATTGGGGGCAGGAGGAGAAGGGAACGACAGAGGATGAGATGGCTGGATGGCATCACTGACTCGATGGACGTGAGTCTGAGTGAACTCTGGGAGATGGTGATGGACAGGGAGGCCTGGCGTGCTGCGATTCATGGGGTCGCAAAGAGTCGGACATGACTGAGCGACTGAACTGAACTGAACTGAGACAGACATTAACCCAAAGAAGAAATGCATATGGCCAATAGGCACATGAAAAGATGCTCAACATCTCTAATTACTAGAGAAACACAAACAAAACTACTGTGAGGTACCACTTCATACCAGTCAAAATGGCCATCATTAAAAACTCTACAGGGACATCCTTGGTGGTCCAGTGGTTAAGACTCCATGCTCCCCATGCAAGGGGCACTGGTTTGATCCCTGGTTAGGGAACTAAGATCCCACATGCTGTATGGTTCAGTCAAAAATAAATAAATGTAACCCCATCCCTAAACCAAAAAACTACAAGTAACAAACACTGGAGAGGACGTGGAGAAAAGGGGACCTCCTACTCTGTTGGTAGGAACTTTAGTTGGTACAGCCACTACGGAAAATGGTATGGAGGCGCATCAGAAAACTAAAAACAGCTACCATAGGATCCAGCAATCCCACTTCTGAGCATACATCCAGACAAACCTCTAATTCAAAAACATAATGTGCATCCTGTATGCACAGCAGCACAATTCACAATAACCAAGACATGGAAGCAACCTCAACGGCCATTGATAGAGGAATGGATAAAGAAGACATGGTGTGTATACACAATGGAATACTACTCAGCCATAAAAAAGGATGAGATAACGGCATCTGCAGCAACACGGATGCAGCTAGAGATTATCATACGAACTGAAGTATGTCAGAAAGAGAAAGGCAAACACCGTATCACATCACTTATACATGGAATCTAAAATATGACACGCATGGAGCTATCTACACAACAGAAACACACTCATAAACCTAGAGGAGAGATCTGTGGTTGCTACAGGAGAGGAGGTTGCGCAGCGGTGGAATGGGAGGCTAGGATTAGCAGATGTAAGCTGTAATATACAGAATGGATAAATAAGGTCCTACTGTATAGCACAGAGAACTATATTCAATATCCTTTGATAAACCATAATGGGAGACAATATCAAAAAAGAATGTTTAAATATGTAAAAATCAATGCTGCACAGAAATTAAGATGACATTATAAATCAAGTGTACTTCAATTAAAAAAAAAAAGCATTAAAAAATCCAAAACGTATGTGAGGCTACTTCTCATATGCTGAGAGGAAGAAAACCAGCAGTTACTGGCAATTCCTTTCACATTCATTACTTAATACAGCCTGGAAACTTGCCATTAATACCGTCAGCAAATGTGGAAGCCAGGGCTCAGAGACTAAGTCACTTGCCCCAGGTCACCCAGCTTGTCCAAGTGGGTGAGCTGGGGCTTGGATCCTGGTCCAGGTAACTCTGAAGTCATCTTGCCTCCTTGTGAACAAGCCCTTTAACACAAAAAGTTATTGCTGAAAGTAACTCTACAAGTCGCCTGGTCCAGTGGTTTCTGAATGCACGTAGGCTGGCCCTGTCTCTTGGAGATCCTGCTAAAGAGGCGGACGGGAAGGATGGATCTGCTTTTGACAGAAAAACACTGACTGCCACCGTCTAAGGGAGAAGCAGAAATCCCATAGTGGAGGTTCCTGGAAACCTTGCTGTGCTCTCAGGCTCTATGGGTTAGAAAAGTGAGAGTCACTCAGTCCTGTCTGACTCTCTGTGCCTCCCATGGACTCTACAGTCCATGAAATTGGCCAGGCCAGAATACTGGAGTGGATAGCCTTTCCCTTCTCCAGGGGATCTTCTCAACCCAGGGATCGAACCCAGTCTCCCACATTGCAGGTGGACTCTTTACCAGCTGAGACACAAGGGAAGCCCCTGTGGGTTAGAAGGAAAGGAGTAAACTGGTAGGGTGGGAACCACACCAAATCACTGGACTCTGGTCAAGAGAAGGCACACTGAGGGACTTCGCTGGTGGTCCAGTGGCTAAGACTCATCCTTCCAGTGCAGGGGGCCTGAGTTCGATCCCCGGTTGGGGAACTAGATTCCACATGCTGCACAATATTGAAGACTGAAGATCCCACGTCCTGCAACTACGATCTGGCACAACTCCATACTGACTGCACGGCTCTCGGCAAGCTGCCTCACCTCTCTGGGCTTCAGGTTACTCATCTGTCAGATGGGAATAACAACCGGATCTCCTTCCTAGGTCATCACGCTTTCAAATTGTGCTGGAGAAGACTCTTGAGAGTCCCTTGGACGGCAAGGAGATCAAACCAGTCAATTCTAAGAGAAATCAACCCCGAATACTCATTGGAAGGACTGAGGCTGAAGCTCCAATACTTTGGCCACCTGATGCAAATAGCTGACTCATTAAAAAATACCCTCTTTCTGGGAAAGATTGAGGGCAGGAGGAGAAGGGGGTAAGAGAGGATGAGATGGCTGGATGGCATCACCGACTCAATGGACATGAGTTTGAGTAAACTCTAGGACATAGTGAAGGACTGGGAAGCCTGGCAAACTCCAGAACATAGTGAAGGACTGGGAAGCCTGGCATGCTTCAGTCCACGGGGGTCTCATGGAGTCAGATACAATTTAGCGACTGAACAGCAACTAGGTTATCATGAAATAAAATAAGAGAATACATAGAATGCTCTGAATAGTGGCTAGTGTTTAGTAAGTACTTAGCAAAAATTAGTGACTAGTATTAGTGACATGTTTCTTTATTAAAATAATTTATGGATTTAAAAAATATTTGCAATATTATAATAAAGAGACTTTACCCTGAAAAAAATGATCTGGCATAGACAAATAAATATTAAAAAAGAGAGACAGAAGGCATTTTGAAGCTTCTGTCTGTGCTTATGCTGCTACGAGACATTTTGTTTAACGTGAAATATGCAAAGGTTGGCCTAGACCTTTGGGGCCTGATGTATGTTGTGGGGAAAAAAACTACTTTATTGGAGAAATGAACTGAACTTTGGGGGGATCAGCCGTCCCTACTTGGGAGCAGAAGAATGAGGCAGCAGACATTTGGGACCTGAGAAGAGGAATTCCCAGAGGGCTGACTGATCAGGGTGACATTTAAGAACAGAGCAGAATTGTTGGGCTGTTCTGGAAGGTTCCTCTCTTACTGCCATAGCTAGGGACACAATCCAGTTTAAAGAAAGGGGGAATCCCTCGTGCTTCACTTGGGGCTGGCGTTGGGAGGAGAGAAGAGGACAGACTGAGAGAGAAAACACAATAGACACTAGAGCTTGGAGCAAGAAAAGCCCAGAAGTGACCTAAGTCCATGAGAACCCCCTAAATTACTGGGGGGCAGGGGTGCTTCCCGTTACCCTTGTACTTAGAAACTCGTTTCTTATAAAGCGAGAGATCCTCAGGGATATGCAGGGAACAGACACCTTAACAGACACTTGGCTACAGACTCCAGGAGGAGCCCCCAGATCTTTTGGTTCAGCTGGTTTGGAGGTGTGCTCAGGAAACAGTACTCCTGGGTTGGGAGTTACTGGTTTACTATGGCTATTACATCCGAGGTAACTCCCAGGGAGTTTCATGACCTGCCTGAGGCATCATGAAGCTCTTCTGTAGCAGATTTGAGGGTGGAAGCAAGTTCTCTTGTTCCAGCAGAGCTTGTAAGTCCCACAAGTACGCACTTCCTCCCCGACAGACACCCAGCTCTGCGCTTTGCATGGACAAACAGGGCTTGAAGGAGCTATCTTCGTTTTCTGTGACCATTCCTCGGCCGAACACGCCCCTGTAAGGCCTAAGATAGTACAGGTGAGCGCTGGTCCTTCTTCCATGGACCTGAACGTCTGCATCTTCTGGGTACCAGGGGCCCCTCCGCGTGCTGTGGCCTAACGTCAGCTTCTGAGCCACCTCACAGTCTTTCCAGAACTGCTGACCCAACAAGTGGAGGCAGACGGGGAGCACTTTTCTGGACAGTACACCGCTTTTTTTTTTTGTTTTTTCCTATGCCTTTCTAGATCCACATAGCCCAACGGATCAAATGGCCTCTTTTGTTCCCAAAGCAAATTCATCCAGAGTAAGCACTTTTGACATTCAAATATACATGGTCTAAGCAGTTGCCAGCTACAATCATCCATTCATTGCACGCCTCCTTTCTGTCCATTGTTTTGTGTTTCACAGGCAAAATGACCTTTCAGCATTTCCAGCTGCAGTCCCAGGGTGCAACTGTCTGTGGGTGCACTGGCCCAGAAAACCTCAAAAGCTGGGAGGACTTTCCTGCTGGGTCACCAGCCTCCTTCTCCCTCCCATCCTTCTCCAAGCCGCTCTCAGAGAAACTTCCTGGATGGACCATCAGGCCCGTTCTCTGCAGCAAACTGTTGTCTCCTACTATGGACAGCAGAAAACCCACCCTTCCCCAGTGGCCTGATCTGGATCTTGTACTGTCACCGCCTGAGTGGGCACTTCCCAAAGCAAAAAAAAGACAGGCCTTTCCAGCCAAGCAAACAGATGCTAGTTGCTGCTTTCACTGGCCGTCACCCTCCACGGGCCTCTGGATTCTTCTCAGAGACACCCAATGACAACCTGTGTCCCGAGTGACCTGGTTTCCTTTGTCTGTTCCCCAACCTGACTGCCCGCTGCCTGACAACTCCATGTTGTGTTTATGTCTTCCTACCTAGCAAGGCGCTGGCTCACAGGGTCTGGAGTCGATGGTTCATTGAACTAACGAGGGAAGGAATGGATTCCATCCCCTCTGGCAGGATTGATTCCTAGGGTGAGGGGCTGCCTGGGGAGCTGGGTTGGGTTTGCGGCTCTGGCCCCTGCATTTAGAGACCAGCCCTAGAAATGGCCCTTGGAGATCAGGCTCGATCCCTGGATCGGGAAGATCCCCTGGAGAAGGGAATGGCAACCCACGCCAGTATTCCTCCCTGGAGAATTCCATGGACAGAGGAGCCCGGTGGGCTACAGTCCATGGGGTGGCAAAGAGTCAGACATGACTAATGGATACTTTCACTTCTCACTTTCCTATAAACAGCACTGCTGCTGCTGCTGCTAAGTCCCTTCAGTCGTGCCCGACTCTGCGACCCCATAGACGGCAGCCCAGCAGGCTCCCCTGTCCCTGGGATTCTCCAGGCAGGAACACTGGAGTGGGCTGCCATTTCCTTCTCCAATACATGAAAGTAAAAAGTGAAAGTGAAGTCGCTCAGTTGTATCTGACTCTTAGCGACCCCATGGACTGCAGCCTACCAGGCTCCTCCATCCATGGGATTTTCCAGCCAAGAGTACTGGAGTGGGGTGCCTTCTCCGATAAACAGCACTAGTCACAACCAAAGGCAACAAGTTCCCTTGTCTTTGAGCGCCCAGGCTTCCCCTTGAATAGGGTGCTGGACCAAGATTTCCTGGCCTCTGGGGTTCCTGTGGGGGTAAGGTTACCATTGCTAGAACCAAGACCCTGGGGGCTGTTTACTCACTGGGCTCCATATTGCTGGGATCTTGACCTTTTACAATTTGAGTGGTTCAGTTCAGTTGCTCAGTAGTGTCCGACTCTTTGCAACCTCATGAATCACAGCACGCCAGGCCTCCCTGCCCATCACCAACTCCTGGAGTTCACTCAGACTCACATCCATTGAGTCTGTGATGCCATCCAGCCATCTCATCCTCGGTCGTCCCCTTCTCCTCCTGCCCCCAATCCCTCCCAGCATCAGGGTCTTTTCCAGTGAGTCAGCTGTTTGAGTGGTTAGTGCTTTTGTTTTCTGCATAACCAAGTCTTCACGTATCCCTCCCTTGCTGATGGGCTTTGTCTTCAGCTGCTCAGGCTGCCATCAGAGTCCCACAGTCTCAGCAGCTTAAACAACAGGAAGTGTGTGTCTCACAGTCTGGAGGCCAGAAGTTTGAGATCAAGGTGTCGGCAGAGTGGACCTCCTGAGGTCTCCTGCCCTTCCGGGAGACAGCCGGCTTCCCCTCCCTCTTCACGGGGCTTCCCTCTGTGTGTGTCTGGGTTCTGTTGCTGTTGTTCAGTTGCTCAGCTGTGTCCGTCTCTTTGCAACTCTGGGGACTGCAGCATGCCAGGCTTCCCTGTACTTCATCAACTGCCGGAGTTTGCTCAGACTCACACCCACTGAGTCGGTGATGCCATCCAACCATCTCATTCTCTGTCACCCCCTTCTCCTCTTGCCCTCAATCTTCCCCAGCATCCAGGTTTTTTTTTAACCAGTGAGTTGGCTCATTGCAATCAGGTGGCCAAAATATTGGAGCTTCCGCTTCAGCATCAGTCTGTGTTCTAATCTCCTCTTAAAAGAACAATCATATTGGATTAGAGCCCAGCCACAATAACTTCAACTTAACTATTAATACGTCTTTAAGGACCCCATTTCCAAATACACTAAGTTACATTCTGAAGTACTGAGGTTAGACTTTACTTAAGAATTTGGGGATGCCATGATTCAGCCCATCACAGACCTTCAGGCTAGTCCCAGTATTTCCATGGTAATAAACCAAGCAGGGTGAACATCCTTTTGTAGTTCTCTGTGTACACGGGGGTGATAAGGTACATGCAGGGACATGGAATTGCAAGAACAAACGGACTTAGAGTTTGCCTGTATGTTATTGGTCTCCAAATGGTTATAGGAATTTCCCCCTAACCCTGCAGTCTATCCTAAAGGAGATCAGTCCTGAGTGTTCATTGGAAGGACTGAGGTTGAAGCTGAAGCTCCAATATTTTGGCCACCTGATGTGAAGGGCTGACTCACTGGAAAAGACCCTGATGCTGGGAAAGATTGAGGGCAGGAGGAGAAGGGGATGACAGAGGATGAGATGGTTGGATGGCATCACCCACTCAATGGACATGGATTTGGGTGGACTCCAGGAGTTGGTGATGGACAGGGAGGCCTGGCGTGCTGCAGTCCATGGGTCGAAAAATGTTGGACATGACTGAGTGACTGAAGTGAACTGAACTGCAGGGTCTGGCAGTTCTTTGTCCACATTCTCATCAGACTTGGTGGTGCCAGACTTCTGTTTTGTGGCAATCTGATCACTGTGAAAAAGATATTCTCCCTGCTGGCTCTGTCCTCCGCACTCCTGTTCCAGTCCCTGGGGGCGGCTACTATTATCTTCGGTACACAGCCCTTCAGAGGAACTCTGTGCCCCCACATCTGACTTTTCAGAAATATCTGAACATATCTCACATATCTCCATGTTATTACAGAAACTTCTTAAAAGTTGTTTTAAATGGCTGCATACTCTTCTGTGGGTGAATGTGTCATAGTTTTGAAAAACAGCCTAATTGTTGGCCATTGGTTGTTGCTTTGTTAAAAATATTCCTCCCAGAATTTTTAAAATTCATAAAATGAATAAAGCAGCCATAAACCCCAGTACCTGCTGACATTTTATTATATTCCTATTTTCTTCTGTTGTTATAAATCTTATTCTTCTTCTTATAGGCACTAAGACTTCTTATGGAGCTTGGAATTCTGTGTATTATTTAACTTTCCAATGTGAGCAGGTCTACAAGCCGCTACATCCTCCATGCCTTCCTCCTCTGCTCCAGTAAACACTTTGAGGAATGAAAACCAGTGAGGCCGTCATGGGGGTGGGCTTGAACTTGGCTCATAATTTTCTAAAAGGTAAGTTAATTACTAACTGAACTCTTAATTGTTAGTCTGAAATTACTTTGACTTACCCCACAGCTCATCAGCCCATGGAGGCTGAAGCCAACTTTTCTGAGACTTTTAACCCACCGCCTGCCAAGTGACCCCTGCTGAGCTCCTCAGTAAGTAGGATGCGTTTGTGGAGGAAATATGGGGCCTTTAAAGCAAAACAGCTTTCTTGTTCTATAAAGTGGAACCCTCTTCTGAACACTACCAAGCAGAAAGGATTTTTTTTTTTTAATTGAAATGAGTTCACTGCCTTCTCAGGGTGGCCAGACATGAACTGCCATTAGTGAAGATTTGTTGGTGTTTAGTCACTAAGTTGTGTCCAACTCTTTTGCAACCCCATGGACTGTAGCCTGCCAGGCTCCTCTGTCCACGGGATTTCCCAGGCAAGAATACTAGAGTGGCTTGCCATTTCTGTCTCCAGGGGATCTTCCCAACCCAGGGATCTAACCTGTGTCCCCCACCTTGGCCACCAGGGAAGCCCCCATTAGTGAAGATGATTCATCTCAATTTCAGCTTTAAAAAAGAGAGAGATTAGGAGAAAGAGTCTCAGCAGTGAGCACTAATAAAGTACACAAACTTTGAAACATGATGGGACCTTTAAAAAATCTGCAATCTGCAAGCACTTTTTGCACCAATAAATTTCATATGAATAATAAAGTATTTAAAATAAACTTAAGGTTTGTCAATGCTCAGTATAGCTGAAGTGGAAATTGTGAGCCTGGTTAACATATTTGTGGTCTTTTTAAAACTTTTAAAAACTTGAAATAAAGATTTGCAAACTGGATTCTAACTATATAGGGGGGGAAAAAAAACCCCAGTGCACACAGGACAAGTCTGATCTGAATTATGAGTGTGCTGTATGAATAGATGACACATAAACTCACTAGTCATTGGAACTTCAGTCCCGGTAAGGGAAAGTGGAGGGAATATTTCAAGAAGGAAGCACAGTTTAAAACCCCAAGGTGCCATCTTTTGGGTGTTGCTAAATCACTGTTTCCGTGAGTCCAAAGGACTGAGGCTGGTAGAATTACAAAAAAGTGCTGATGAGAGCCTTGCAGCTGAGCAGAGGAAGGGCTTGGTGCAAGGTCCCCAGCCCTGGAGCAGCCTGGGAACCTTCTGAGAGGGTGACTTCTTGGTTAAAGATTCCCAGCTTAGCTCATTCAGTCTCAGGCCTTAATTAACATCTACATTTTTTCAGACTCTTTCACAGTAGATTTAAGAGAAATCAAGGAAGCAGCCAAAGGTATTAGAAATGACGGAGCTTCTTTCAGTTACACGAGAGAAATCATCTGTGTCCAAAAGATCAAAAATTCTTGAATGTGGACGGCTTTTCTGAAGTGGAGTGAAGTAGTGACATCTTGTGGACAGTTAAGGTAATTGCAAGCAGCTCAGACAACTAAAAATTCAAGCATTCGTTCATTTGTTCTTCAGTTCTTTAAGGCTCATTCATACATTCTTTCACTCACTGTGTGAATACATAGCAATTTCCACTTTAACCTCTGATGTTCCTTTTAAATAGTAAATGACAATCTTTCAGAGTAAAGGTCAGATTTTTAATGACTCTTCCAGTAGGGTCAAACACTACCCTGACTTCTGCTTGTCTTAAACAAATACAAGAGGATGTATGGACTCAAAGAAGCTTAGATGTTGTGGGCAAATAGCTTTAAGACATGTTTCTGCTTTTTATTTGCTGTGTAAACGGGGAACGAGTGGGCCAACTCAGGACTTTTCCTCTTACATAGAGTACCAGTCAGATTGTGGAGGTTAAACATGAGTTCAGTCATAATGTGAATTATTAAGCTAGCTGATTTCTGAAATGATGATATAGTGGAAATAAGTTATTGGGACATAGGGCTATCTAAGCTCTCTGGATGTCAATTTTCTCATCTCATACAAGATGAGTATTAAACGAACTGATTAGGAAGATTGCTTCTGCTGCTGCTGCTGCTGCTAAGTCACGTCAGTCGTGTCTGACTCTGTGCGACCCCATAGACGGCAGCCCACCAGGCTCCTCTGTCCCTGGGATTCTCCAGGCAAGAACACTGGAGTGGGTTGCCATTTCCTTCTCCAATGCATGAAAGTGAGAAGTGAAAGTGAAGTCGCTCAGTCGTGTCCGACTCTTAGCGACCCCATGGACTGTAGCCCACCAGGCTCCTCCGTCCATGGGATTTTCCAGGCAAGAGTACTGGAGTGGGGTGCCATTGCCTTCTTCAAGATTGCTTCTAACAGTCTACAATTTAGTATTTTCCTTTACACCCTAATGGGTCCCTGTTTTAAGGATTAAGCTCTCCAGCCTGTGGTTGTGCTGGTCTGGCCTAACTTATTCTTGGCCTATAACTTGAAGTGTTTTGTTCCCTGGATAATAAGTGCTAGGTGGCCAGTTTTGAAAGGAAAATATTAATAAAAGCATTTTATGCATTCCCTCTCATCACTGATATTCCAGTATTATAGTGAGGGCAGTCAGGCAAGTTTCTTAATTTAGAAAGAAACAGGTAAATATTTTGGCAAGCATTTAAATCTCCTCTGTGTGTCTGATAGACATGTTCCCACAGGTAAGTCAGGGGCAGCTGCCCCTCTGGCCCAGGATTACTAGGATGAGCAATGCAGCAGATTGATCTTTCTTTCTAGGTCTCCCTTCCCTCCTCATTTGTTTCTCAACATTACAAGGCACTTGGATAAAATTCCCAAATCAAGTTTATGCCTCACTGTCAGAGGGAAAAATATCAGGAAGCAACATAAATTTTGGGCAAATTTGTTCTTTCCTTCCCCCACCTCTTTCCCACTTTTTCTTTCTTGCAGTTAGTTTTCTAAACATTACCAGAATACTTTCAGTCCCTCATGAGAAGAGACAATTCCATTTTACTTCATGTATTATTTGTAATTGACAGTTCATAAAAACCCATTCCCATACATTCTCTCTCCTTTGCTTCCCAAACCAAGAATGTGAGGTTACTGGAATGAGTTGTTACTACCCATTTTTAAGTTAGGAACCTGAGATCTGGAAAAACTGAGTGACCTTCCTGTGGGTAAACATTCAGTGAGTGATGGGGTTGGCACTGGAACTCTGTGCCGTCCTCCTGGGCTTAGGTCTGGAGTCAAACTGTGTCGGTTCATTTCACAAATTGTCTCAAAAACTCTTCTTGTGCTATTAGCTTGAATTAACTGTCACTAGAATTTGTTTTTGAAACCTTGTTAATTTCCAAATGAGGATGATCCCTTTAGAAAGGCAGAAAGGCCACAGATGGCCTTGGGGTGTGTCTACCCAGAAGCAGACCTTCCTTGAGCCGGGGATGTCACGTTGAGCAACAGTAGTTTGTTTGGGAAGTGATCCCAGGAAGGATTTGGAATGGGGAAGTGAGAGAGGGGAGGGACGGGATCTAGTATCAGGTGCACTCATTAGTGGATGAGCACTGTGGGCACCTGGAGCTCAGTCTGCTGGGGACCCTGGAGGCAGTGGAGAACACGCCCCAGAGTTCTCCTACCCAAGAACAAGGAGATTGAAGTACTGACGGACTAACTCTCGTTTGTCATTGGGACCACTCCCCAGCAGCATGGTGGGGCCTGCAAACTGGCCAGACATGCTCAGCAGGCAGAGAGGGTCCCCGCAGAGATGCAGGGCGATTGCAACGAGCAGCAGCTGCACTCCCAGGAAAGGTGAGTCTGAGAGCACGCGAGTGGGCACTGGCCATGCCCCTGTCAGTTTCACTGGCTCTTCCTGTATCTGGTGACAGGACTGTGAGTCGCATGTCTGGCACCAGGCAATGTGATAAGGGAGACACAAAATACATTTAAAGATCTAGAATCTCTACCTATCACCACAGACTAATTTAAAACACACACTTGAAACAACACTGGAAGATACTTATTCAGTTCAGTCGCTCAGTCGTGTACTTATTAGCAAGTGTCAAAATGAGTAGATGGAGATCGAATACTATAAGAATTCAGAGAAAGGAGAGATTGGAAAATCCTGCTGAAAAAGAACTCCAAGGGCTTGGATTTGGGTGGAAGAGTGAGACTGAAGGTGTGATCCAAGGGAAAGCGCAGGCAGGCGTGCGCCTATTTCTCTAGATAACAGGAAGTTGAAAGCCTCTCACCCCGTTTTTATTAAATGACTATATGGATATAGCTTAAAAGGAAAGAAATCGTTTAGAGACTTATGATGCAATGTAAATAAAAGTAGTTCCAATACTTTAAGTGATAAAATACAGGCTTATGCATATAGAGCTACATAGGCACTATTGCTACAACAGATGAGGGGAACGCAGTGACAACCATGCCTCAAGCCTGTAGCTTTAAATGAAGAGAACAAGATCTAAAAATAAATGACCTCAGAATTCATCTCAACAAGTCAGAATAAACAAAGCTTAAATAGCAGCCCCCTCCCCCCCAAAAAAAGTAGGAAGTAGGAAATGAAAGAGGAAAAAAAGATGAAACAGAAAACAATCAAAAAAAGATCAGGGCTTCCCTGGTTTCTCAGTAGAGAAAAATTCACTCGCCAATGTAGGAGACATGAGTTCCATCCCTGGTCCAAGAAGATCCCACATGCCACGGGGCAACTAAGCCCATGGGCCCCCACTGCTGCGACTGTGCTCTGGAGCCTGGGAGCCCCAGCTCCGGAGCCTGCGTGCTGCAACTATTAAGCCTGAATGCTCTGGAGCCTGCGCTCTGCGGCAAGAGAAGCCGTGCACAGCAAATAGAGAGCGGCCCCCACTCACGGCAACTAGAGAAAAGCCCGCAAGCAAGCAAGACCCGGCACAAAACAAACACACAAATAACAAATGTTTAAATGCCCCCATCATGTAAAAAAGGTCAGTACAGCTAAAAGTCGGTTCTGGGAAAGGACTGATACCAATTCATACACTCTACCATAGACTGGTTAAAAGAACAGGCAGAAAACGCAACTAATATCAGGAATCAAAAAGGAAACAACACTATAGATCCTGCTGTAAGGCTTTATGTGTATTATGAACAGCTTTAAACGTATCTATTAAAGTCAGGTAAGTTAGATAAGACGGACACCTTCCTTATTACTAGTGGTGACTTTTCTCAATACATTATTAGCGGTGACTGACTGAACTGGGTCCAAGAAGAAGCAGAAATATCAGAGCAATGCCGTAACTATTTGTCCAACTCTTTGCAACCCCATGGACTATACATCCATGGAATTCTCCAGGCCAGGATACTGGAGTGGGTAGCCTATCCCTTCTCCAGCGGATCTTCCCAACCCAGGGATCAAACCCAGGTCTCCCGCATTGCAGGCGGATTCTTTACCAGCTGAGCCACAAGGAAAGCCCATATAATTAACAAGCTTCCCATAAAGAAAATTTATGCTCAGAATTCTCATTGCTGAATTTTACCAAACATTTGAAAAGGAATTAGTGGTAAACTTTAAAAACTCTTTCAGAGATTAGGAAATGACAAAAAGGTAATTTCCAATCGCTAAATAATCTTGATACCA
The DNA here is from genome assembly GCA_006410635.1 of Cephalophus harveyi. Taxonomy (NCBI): domain Eukaryota; kingdom Metazoa; phylum Chordata; class Mammalia; order Artiodactyla; family Bovidae; genus Cephalophus; species Cephalophus harveyi. The sequence continues at coordinate 205,453 of SJYT01013540.1, read as the reverse complement.
AAACATAACAAACATTATAGGAAAAACTACAGTTGAATCCACTCAAAAATCCTTAACAAAATATTAATAGAGTGCATTAAACAATATATAAAAAGATAATAAATCTTGCTCATATTGTTATATTTGAGAATGTTGATTTGATCCAGTATTCAATAACTAATCAGTGTGATTAACATGCTTACAGAATAAAGGAGAAAAAAAAATACTGATCATTTTAACAGATGCATAAAAAGCAACTGGAAACATTCCATATCTACTCATGACTTAAAAAAGCCATACAATGCCACACAAGTACAAAGGATCATTAGAGACTGCTATGAAAAGTGTACACCAACAAATTGGACAATCTAGAAGAAATGGATACATTCCTAGAAACATACAGCCTACCAAGACTCAATCAGGAAGAAACAGAAAATCTGAACAAACTGATTACTGATTAAATCTCCTTACTAGTAATCAAAACCTTTCAACAAACAAAAGTCTAGGTCCTGATGGCTTTGCTGGCAAAATCTACCAAACACTTAAAGAAAAATTAATACCAATCCTTCTCAAAATCTTCCAGAAAATGGTAAAGGAGGGGACACTCCCAAATATATAAGACCAGCGTTATCCTGATACCAAAACCGGAAGGGAGGCTGACAAGAAAAATTACAGGCTAATATCCCTGATGAACATGGGTGCAAAAATCCGCAAAAAATATTAGCAAACCTAATTCAATAATACATTAAGAGAATTAGACATCACGATCAAATGGGATTTATCCCAGGGCTTCAAGGCAGGCTCAACACCTGTAAATTAGTCAGTGTGAAATACCATGTTAACACAATGAAGGATAAAAGCCATGATCATTTCAGCAGGTGCAGAAAAAGCATTTGACAAAATTTAACATGCATTTACGGTAAAAAAAACTTTCAACAAACAGAGTTATAGAGGGAACGTACCTCCACTTGATAAAGGCCATATATGATAAGCCCACAGCTAACATCATACTTAATTGTGCAAAGCTGAAAGCTTTCTTCTAACATCAGGAATAAGACAAAGATGCCCACTCCCCACTTTTATTAAACATTGTATTAGAAGTTCTAGCCAGAGCAATTAGGCAAGGAAAATAGATAAAATCATCCACATTAGAAAGGCAGAAGTGAAATTGTCACTATTTGCAGATAACATGATATTATACACAGAAAACTCTAAAGACTCCACCAAAAAAGCTCTTAGAACTAATAAATTCAATAAAGTTGAAAAATACAAAATCAATGTACAAAAAAAGGTGTGATTCTATACACTAATAATGAACTATCAGATAAGGAAATTAAGAAAACACCCCCATTTACAACTGCATCAAAAAGAAGAAAATATAAGAATAAATTTAACCAAGGAGATGAAAGACGTGTACAATGAAAATTCTAAGATATTAATGAAAGAAACTGAAGAAGACACAAATAAATGGAAAGATATTCCATACTCAAAGACTGAAAAGTTTAGCACTGTTAAAATGGCTATCCTACCCAAAGCAATATGCAATTCAATGCAAATTCCAATGGCATTTTTCATAGCAACAGAACAAATGGTCCTAAAATATGTATGGAATCACAAAAGACCCCCAAGAGCCAAAGCATTCTTGAGAAAAAAGAACAAAGCTGGAGGCATCACACTTCATCATACTCAGCAAAACAGTATGCTCAGTTCAGTTCCGTCGCTCAGTCGTGTCCAACTCTTTGCGACCCCAGGAACTGCAGCACGCCCTGTCCATCACCAACTCCTGGAGTCCACCCAAACCCATGTCCATCGAGTCGGTGATACCATCCAACTATCTCATCCTCTGTCGTCTGCTTCTCCTCCTGCCCTTGATCTTTCCCAGCATCAGCGTCTTTTCCATTGAGTCAGCTCTTTGCATCAGGTGGCCAAAGTATTGGAGTTTCAGCCTCAACATCAGTCCTTCCAATGAACACCCAGGACTGATCTCCTTTAGGATGGACTAGTTGGATCTCCTTGCAGTCCAAGGGATTCTCAAGAGTCTTCTCCAACACCATAGTTCAAAAGCATCAATTCTTTGGTGCTCAGCTTTCTTTATAGTCCAACTCTCACATCCATACATGACTACTGGAAAAACTATAGCCTTGACTAGACGGACCTTTGTTGGCAAAGTAATGTCTCTGCTTTTGAATATGCTGTCTAGGTTGGTCATAACTTTCTTCCAAGGAGTAAGTGTCTTTTGATTTCTTGGCTGCAGTTGCCATCTGCAGTGATTTTGGAGCCCAGAAAAATAAAGTCTGCCACTGTTTCCACTGTTTCCCCATCTATCTGCCATGAAGTGATGGGACTGGATGCCATGATCTTAGTTTTCTGAATGTTGAGCTTTAAGCCAATTTGTTCACTCTCCTCTTTCACTTTCATCAAGAGGCTCTTTAGTTCTTCTTCACTTTCTGCCATAAGGGTGGTGTCATTTGCATATCTGAGGTTATTGATCTCTCCCGGCAATCTTGATTACAGCTTGTGTTTCCACCAGCCCAGCGTTTCTCATGATGTACTCTGCATATAAGTTAAATAAGTAGGGTGATAATATACAGCCTTAACATACTCCTTTTCCTATTTGGAACCAGTCTGTTGTTCCATGTCTAGTTCTAACTGCTGCTTCCTGACCTGCATGCGGGTTTCTCAAGAGGCAGGTCAGGTGGTCTGGTATTCCCATCTCTTTCAGAATTTTCCACAGTTTATTGTGATCCACACAGTCAAAGGCTTTGGCATAGTCAATAAAGCAGAAATAGATGTTTATCTGGCACTTTCTTGCTTTTTGATGACACACAGATCAAATGAGGCAGAATAGAGAGACCCTCAAGTAAACCTATGCATATATGGTCAAGAAATTTATAACAAAGAGCCCAAGAATATGCAGTGGGGAAAGAATTGTCTCTCCAATAAACGGTGTTGGGAAAAGTAGACAGTCACATGTAAAAGGATGAAATGGAAGGAATGATGAAGAATGAAAAGAATCTCTTATACTACACACAGAAATTAACTCAAAATGCATTAAAGACTTGAATATAAGGTCTGAAACCATAAACTTCCAGAAGGAATTTTGAGGGTAAGCTCCTTGACATTTGCCTTGGTAAAGATCTTTTAGAGTTGACACCAAAAATAAAGACAACAAAAGCAAAAATAAACTAGGACATTATTAAACTAAAATGCTTCTGCATAGCAAAGGAAATCACCAATCAAACAAAAAGGCAACCCATGGAATGGGAGAAAATATTGGCAAATCATATATCTGATAAAGGGTTAATATCCATTTATATAAAGAACAAGTTAACAGCATCAAAGTAAGCAATGTGAGTTACAAAATGGGCAGAGGAATTAGACATTTTTTTCAAAGAAGACATACAAATTGCCAACAGGTATGTAAAAATATGCTCAACATTACTAATCACCAGGGAAATGCAAATCAAGAAAGACAGCAATGAGATATCACTTCTACCTGTTTGAATGTCACTTAAAAAAAAATAGGAGATTGCAAGTGTTGGCAAAAATGTCAAGAGAAGGGAATCCTTGTGCACTCTTGGTAGAAATGTAAGTTGGCTCAGCCACTGTGGAAAACAGTATGGAGGTTTCTAAAAATCCTAAAAGTAGAGCTACCATCAGTTCAGTTCAGTTGCTCAGTTGTGTCTGACTCTTTGCGACCCCATGGACTACAGCACACCAGGCCTCCCTGTCCATCCTAAGTCGGTGATGCCATCCAACCATCTCATCATCTCATCCTCTCCTCCTGCCCTCATTCTTTCCCAGCATCAGGGTCTTTTCAAATGAATCAGCTCTTTGCATCAGATGGCCAAAGAATTGGAGTTTCAGCGTCAACATCAGTCCTTCCAATGAACACTCAGGACTGATCTCCTTTAGGATGGACTGGTTGGATCTTCTTGCAGTCCAAGGTTGCCCTTGATCTTTCCCAGCATCAGCGTCTTTTCCATTGAGTCAGCTCTTTGCATCAGGTGGCCAAAGTATTGGAGTTTCAGCCTCAACATCAGTCCTTCCAATGAACACCCAGGACTGATCTCCTTTAGGATGGACTAGTTGGATCTCCTTGCAGTCCAAGGGATTCTCAAGAGTCTTCTCCAACACCATAGTTCAAAAGCATCAATTCTTTGGTGCTCAGCTTTCTTTATAGTCCAACTCTCACATCCATACATGACTACTGGAAAAACTATAGCCTTGACTAGACGGACCTTTGTTGGCAAAGTAATGTCTCTGCTTTTGAATATGCTGTCTAGGTTGGTCATAACTTTCTTCCAAGGAGTAAGTGTCTTTTGATTTCTTGGCTGCAGTTGCCATCTGCAGTGATTTTGGAGCCCAGAAAAATAAAGTCTGCCACTGTTTCCACTGTTTCCCCATCTATCTGCCATGAAGTGATGGGACTGGATGCCATGATCTTAGTTTTCTGAATGTTGAGCTTTAAGCCAATTTGTTCACTCTCCTCTTTCACTTTCATCAAGAGGCTCTTTAGTTCTTCTTCACTTTCTGCCATAAGGGTGGTGTCATTTGCATATCTGAGGTTATTGATCTCTCCCGGCAATCTTGATTACAGCTTGTGTTTCCACCAGCCCAGCGTTTCTCATGATGTACTCTGCATATAAGTTAAATAAGTAGGGTGATAATATACAGCCTTAACATACTCCTTTTCCTATTTGGAACCAGTCTGTTGTTCCATGTCTAGTTCTAACTGCTGCTTCCTGACCTGCATGCGGGTTTCTCAAGAGGCAGGTCAGGTGGTCTGGTATTCCCATCTCTTTCAGAATTTTCCACAGTTTATTGTGATCCACACAGTCAAAGGCTTTGGCATAGTCAATAAAGCAGAAATAGATGTTTATCTGGCACTTTCTTGCTTTTTGATGACACACAGATCAAATGAGGCAGAATAGAGAGACCCTCAAGTAAACCTATGCATATATGGTCAAGAAATTTATAACAAAGAGCCCAAGAATATGCAGTGGGGAAAGAATTGTCTCTCCAATAAACGGTGTTGGGAAAAGTAGACAGTCACATGTAAAAGGATGAAATGGAAGGAATGATGAAGAATGAAAAGAATCTCTTATACTACACACAGAAATTAACTCAAAATGCATTAAAGACTTGAATATAAGGTCTGAAACCATAAACTTCCAGAAGGAATTTTGAGGGTAAGCTCCTTGACATTTGCCTTGGTAAAGATCTTTTAGAGTTGACACCAAAAATAAAGACAACAAAAGCAAAAATAAACTAGGACATTATTAAACTAAAATGCTTCTGCATAGCAAAGGAAATCACCAATCAAACAAAAAGGCAACCCATGGAATGGGAGAAAATATTGGCAAATCATATATCTGATAAAGGGTTAATATCCATTTATATAAAGAACAAGTTAACAGCATCAAAGTAAGCAATGTGAGTTACAAAATGGGCAGAGGAATTAGACATTTTTTTCAAAGAAGACATACAAATTGCCAACAGGTATGTAAAAATATGCTCAACATTACTAATCACCAGGGAAATGCAAATCAAGAAAGACAGCAATGAGATATCACTTCTACCTGTTTGAATGTCACTTAAAAAAAAATAGGAGATTGCAAGTGTTGGCAAAAATGTCAAGAGAAGGGAATCCTTGTGCACTCTTGGTAGAAATGTAAGTTGGCTCAGCCATTGTGGAAAACAGTATGGAGGTTTCTAAAAATCCTAAAAGTAGAGCTACCATCAGTTCAGTTCAGTTGCTCAGTTGTGTCTGACTCTTTGCGACCCCATGGACTACAGCACACCAGGCCTCCCTGTCCATCCTAAGTCGGTGATGCCATCCAACCATCTCATCATCTCATCCTCTCCTCCTGCCCTCATTCTTTCCCAGCATCAGGGTCTTTTCAAATGAATCAGCTCTTTGCATCAGATGGCCAAAGAATTGGAGTTTCAGCGTCAACATCAGTCCTTCCAATGAACACTCAGGACTGATCTCCTTTAGGATGGACTGGTTGGATCTTCTTGCAGTCCAAGGGACTTTCAAGAGTCTTCTCCAACATCACAGTTCAAAAGCATCAATTCTTTGGCACTCAGCTTTCTTTATGGTCCAACTCTCACATCCATACATGACTACCAGAAAAACCATAGCCTTGACTATCCAGACCTTTGTTGGCAAAGTAATGTCTCTGCTTTTTAATATGCTATCTAGGTTGGTCATAACTTTCCTTCCAAGGAGTAAGTGGTCTTTTCATTTCATGCCTGCAGTGATCTTTTAATTTCATGCTTGCAGTGATCTTTTAATTTCATCTGCAGTGATTTTGGAGCCAAAAAAAAAAAAAAAGTCAGCCACTGTTTCCCCATCTATTTGCCATGAAGTGATGGGACCGGATGCCATGATCTTAGTTTTCTGAATGTTGAGCTTTAAGCCAACTTGTTCACTCTCCTCTTTCACTTTCATCAAGAGGCTCTTTTGTTCTTCACTTTCTGCCATAAGGGTGGTGTCATCTGCATATCTAAGGTTATTGATATTTCTCCCGGCAATCTTGATTCCAGCTTGTGCTTCCTCCAGCCCAGTATTTCTCATGATGTACTCTGCATACAAGTTAAATAAGCAGGGTGACAATATACAGCCTTGACGTACTCTTTTTCCTATTTGGAACAAGTCTGTTATTCCATGTCCAGAGCTACCATATAATCCAGCAATTCCACATTTGGGTATATAATTAAAGGAAATGAAATCACTATTCCAAAGAGATATCTGCACTTCCTTATTCACTGAAGCATTATTTCTAATAGTCAACACATGGAAACAACCTGTTATTGACAGATGGATGGACAGAGAAAATGTGTGTGTATAGATACATATGTATGTATATACACATGTATCATGGAGTATTATTCTGTCAAAAAATAAAAGTAAATCTTCCTATTTGTGACCAGATGAATGGACCTTGAGGGCATTATGCTAAGTAGTGAAATAAGTCAGGCAGAGAAAAACAAGTATCATATGAGCTTGCTTATATGTAGAATCGAAAAAAGAACAACAACAAACTTATAGAAACAAAGAACAGATTGGTAGTTGCCAGAGGTGGGAGATGAGGGGTGAGGAAATGGGTGAAGGGTAGTCAAAAGGCACAAACTCCTTAAGTAAGATAAGTAAGTTCTGGGTACGCAGAGTGCAACATGGTGATTAGTTATTTACATTGCTCTGTATATTTGAAAGTTGCTAAGAGAGCGAATGATTATACAGTGGAAGTGAGAAATAGATTTAAGGGCCTAGATCCGATACATAGAGTGCCTGATGAACTATGGAATGAGGTTCGTGACATTGTACAGGAGACAGGGATCAAGACCATCCCCATGGAAAAGAAATGCAAAGAAGCAAAATGGCTGTCTGGGGAGGCCTTACAAATAGCTGTGAAAAGGAGAGAGGCAAAAAGCAAAGGAGAAAAGGAAAGATATAAGCATCTGAATGCAGAGTTCCAAAGAATAGCAAGAAGAGATAAGAAAGCCTTCTTCAGCGATCAATGCAAAGAAATAGAGGAAAAGAACAGAATGGGAAAGACTAGAGATCTCTTCAAGAAAATTAGAGATACCAAGGGAACATTTCATGCAAGGATGGGCTCGATAAAGGACAGAAATGGTCTGGACCTAACAGAAGCAGAAGATATTAAGAAGAGGTGGCAAGAATACACGGAAGAACTGTACAAAAAAGATCTTCACGACCCAGATAATCATGATGATGTGATCACTAATCTAGAGCCAGACATCTTGGAA
>SJYT01013540.1:155489-197003 GCA_006410635.1 Cephalophus harveyi | reverse complement strand
CCTAGTAGGTTACAGTCCACGGGGTCGCAAAGAGTCGGACACGACTGAGCGACTTCACCTCATGTATGGATGTGAGAGTTGGACTGTGAAGAAGGCTGATCGCCGAAGAATTGATGCTTTTGAAGTGTGGTGTTGGAGAAGACTCTTGAGAGTCCCTTGGACTGCAAGGAGATCCAACCAGTCCATTTTGAAGGAGATCAGCCCTGGGATTTCTTTGGAAGGAATGATACTAAAGCCGAAGCTCCAGTACTTTGGCCACCTCATGCGAAGAGTTGACTCATTGGAAAAGACTCTGAGGCTGGGAGGGATTGGGGGCAGGAGGAGAAGGGGACGACCGAGGATGAGATGGCTGGATGGCATCACTGACTCGATGGATGTGAGCCTGAGTGAACTCCGAGAGATGGTAATGAACAGGGAGGCCTGGCATGCTGTGATTCATGGGGTCGCAAAGAGTCAGACATGACTGAGCTACTGAACTGAACTGAACCTTTAAACACTGTATGAAAAAATTTAATTAAAAATAATTCACAGAAAAATTAATAAAATATGTTATCACCCAAAGATAGCAATAATTATCCAAAACCCAAGTTCAGAGTTGTGGGATTTTGTGATCTAACTGATAAAGAATCAAAATGATGGTTTGGAAGAAACTCGATGAACTACAAGAAAACTCAGAAAGAGAATTCAATGAAATCAGGAAAAACATACACGAACAAAATGAGATATTTACCAAAGAAATGGGAATCATAAAAATAGAGATTCTAAAGCTGAGGAATTCAATGAACTGAATGAAAAAGGCAGTAGAGAAAAACTGCAGTGGAGGAGAGCAAATGGAAGATGGAATAAATGAACGAAAGAAAAGGGATTTTAAAATAACCCAGTCAGAATAGAACAAAGAAAAAAAATGAGGAAGTGCAAAAAGCATACATGATCTAAAGGATTCCATCAAAACCCCATAAATATTAGAGTTATAGGGTTTCCACAAGGAGTGGAGCAGGAGAGAGGGGCAGAAACTTTATTTAAAGCTCAGAAATAATAGCTCAGAACTTCCCAAACATGGGGAAAGACTTGGACATCCAAGTTCACTAGGCTAGTGGCTCACCTTATTATCTCCTTGCAGAAAGAGTTTCTCCAAGAAACTTTTTTTATGGTGAAACTGTCAAAAATCAAAGAAAGTGAAAATTTTAAAAGCAGTCAGGGAAAAAAAAAAAGATTATAACCTACAAAGGAGACCCATTAGGCTAACCACAGGTTTTCTTTTAACAGAAATCTTACAGGACAGGAAAGGGTCAAATGACAGACTCAAAGCGTTGAAGGAAAAAAACTGCCAGTCAAGAATACTCTGCCTGGCTAAATTACCTTCCAGATATGAAGGGGAAACAGAAACTCTCTCAAAGAAAAGCTGAGGGAGCCTGTCATCACTAGACCTGCCTTGCAAAAAATATTTCAAACTGAAATGAAAAGAAGCTAATTAGTGAAATAAAAAAGATGGAAGTAGCCAACACACTTGTAAAGGTAAATACACAGACTTAGAAAACTCTAATTCTATAACAAAATGGTGTGTTAACCACTTATCTGCAGTACAAAGATTCCAGGAGAAGAGTGTTAAAAATAGTTATAACTACTAAATTTGTTAATGAACATACAGTATAAACAGCAGTAAAGAATGACATCAAAAAGATAAAAGCTGAGGAGTAAAAACGCGAAGTGTTGGTAGGCAATAAAAATTAGGTTTCCATCCGCTTAAAATAGACTGCATCATTTATGAGATATTCTAAGTAAGCCTCACGGCAACCACAAAGCAAAAACCTAGAGTAGATTCACAAAAAAGCTTTAAAAACTCTTTTAAAGGGGATGAGAGTGACATCAGCAAGATGGAAGGCAAGGAGGTCCCAATACCTGTCTCCCCGTCTAACAGACACACACAAAACAGGAACAGTACATAAGCAACTACAAACGGAAGTAAACAGGGAAATCTCTGGACTACAGACAACCAGCAGGCTCCCTGTGGATCCAAAAACCAAGGACGGCAGCACAGAACAGTACAGAACACACTTGGCTTGTGTCATCCCATCCTCTAGTCTAGAGCAGCTCAGCACCAGGAGGGATCCCTTGGGGGAAGCTCACCACAGAGGAGGAGAGCAGGGGAACCCCAGCGAGCCCCACCCACGTGGACGTTTGCAGCCTTTGCTGCAGGGGTCTCCCACCATCCTCGCTGACGCTGACCCCAGCTGACTGAGCAGCCCCCGAGTGCCTCCTTCTGCACCAGCTCCCAGAAGCTGGAGCTGCTGCTGAGATGAGATCCGCCCGGGGGCGCCCTGGTTTCTGCTGTGTCCCTGGTCTCAGGTGTCACACGCAGCACCTCCCCATAGATGACACCAGAGCTGGCGCTGCCCACCAGTGAGGTCTGTGATTGTCACTTTGGTTAAACAGTTATCTATTTTGTTAGTCACTCTTTCACAGTGCCCTGTAATCCTATATGACCAAATATTTTGAAATCTTTTGGTATTTTTGACAAACTTCTCACTGCCACCCCCCTAATCCAATTCTACACATAGTCTTTTTGATCTCAAATTAATTTTAGGAATTTTCAGAGGGTCCTTGGAACATTTCAAAAGATTTGTTCTCTCTCCTTCTAAAACGATGTTCCCCTAAAGTAGAGCTTATTTGATATGTTAGATCACGTAGGAAGCATTATCAAATAAGTAACGCAAAACTTTTCTTAGATTATACTTATCAAGATTATGTTTTTATTATAAGTATTCCAGATATTGTATGGAATTCCTAGAAATCTGATATGTCCTGATATGTTATCATTTGTATTTATCGTTATTATCTTGAAGTATTATGTGGCACAGAAATAATCAAATTCTTTATTAATTGCAACCCTCATTAGATTTTTGACTATGGCCATTTTAAAGTCTTGTCATTTACAGTTAATATTTTACTCTAACAATTTTACAAGTGTCCCTACAAAAGTGCTTTATCTTTAGGTATTCATGGAGGATTCTAACAAGTACTCTACAATACAGGTTTCTGATAACTTTTCAGACATTACCACTGAACTAAATAACAATTTACAGAATCCTAATGGAGAAACTGATGGCTTTGTAAAACTTCTAGCAAAAGATCAAGACTAGCAAGCATTAATTACATGGGACTAATAAACTGAGAAAGATGATTATAATTGATTACGACTTTCTAACTTAAAGTACTGCTGTTTTTTAAACGTGTTTATGTTTTCCAGATTTAAGAAAACTTTTTATTAAGTGATATGATTTACAGCAATTTGATGATATGTAACTTTGTAAACAAAGATGAAACATTTACTTTTCTCTCTGCCTAATCCCTCCAGCATTCAGAAACTCTCAGTGAATATTATTTTCATAGCAATACAATTGTCTGCATGAGTTCAGTAAGAATCTGTTCTTATAAGATGCTCGCTCCTTGGAAGAAAAGCTATGACAAACTTAGACAGCATATTAAAAAGCAGAGACATCATTTTGCTGACAAAGGTCCCTATAGTCAAAGCTATGGTTTTTCCAGTAGTCATGTACAGATGTGAGAGCTGGACAATAAAGAAGGCTGAGCACCAAAGAATTGATGCTTTTGAACTGTGGTGCTGCAGAAGAGCCTTGAGAATCACTTGGGATGCAAGGAGATCCAACCAGTCCATCCTAAAGGAATCAGTCCTGAATATTCACTGGAAGGACTGATGTTGAAGCTGAAGCTCCAATACTTTGGCCACCTGATGTAAAGAGCTGCCTCACTGGAAAAAACTCTGATGCTGGGAAAGACTGAAGGCAGGAGGAGAAGGGGATGACAGAGGATGAGATGGATGGATGGCATTACCATCCACCACTCAGTGGACATGAGTTTGAGCAATTTCTGGGAGACAGTGAAGGACATGGACTTCCCTGGTGGCTCAGACAGTGAAGCATCTGCCTACAATGTGGGAGACCCAGGTTCAATCCCTGGGTTGGGAAGATCCTCTGGAGAAGGAAATGGCAACCCATTCCATGGACAGAGGAGCGTGGTAGGCTACAGTCCATGGGGTCGCAAAGAGTCGGACATGAATGAGTAACTTCACTTCAGTGAAGGACAGGGAAGCCTGATGTGCTGCAGTCCATGGGGTCGCAAACAGTCGGACAAGACTGAGTGACTGAACAACTCCTTGTAACAGGACACAATGGAAAATATTGGTCATGTTACCAAGGTTTTGACTGAAATGTCATACTTAAGATTTTGCATTGACTTAAATGTGACTAGACAGCTTTCAGGAACTAAAATCGAGTTTACGAGCCAATAAACCCCTTGGGGAAAAAAGCCTGGTATGTTGCTTACAGGGTTTCTAAGAGTCTTGCCATGTAAGGAAGGTTACTTTTTGTTAGGTACAAAAACCTCAGGATATTTGGAAGGCCTTGAGAAGAGAGACTCACTCATAAAGGTAGATATTGCAGGGGAAGTCTTTTTACCCACAAGAGGCTTTTACAAGTTCAATCTGCAATTCCTTATGAGAAGTTCCAGGAAAGCAAATTAAAATATGGTCAGCTGCTATATTTGATGTGCTTGTGTAAATAATCAAGCCAAGTTTAATAAAACTCGATTGAATAAAACTCGATTGAATTTGCAAGCAAATTAATCTTACTGTGGTTTATCTTTGATAGAAATGGGAGAGACTGTAGAGAAAAATGATGTTTCAGTAATATACCTTTATGTATATTGAATTCTAGTTCCCTGGTGATTCAGATGGTAAAGAATCTGCCTGCAATGTGGGAGACCCAGGTTCAATCCCTGGGTAGGGAAGATCTCCTGGAGAAAGGAATGGCTACCCACTCCAGTATTCTTGCCTGCAGAATTCCATGAAGAGAGGATTCTGGCAGGCTACAGTCTGTGGGGTCTCAAAGATTCAAACACGACTGAGCAACTAACATTTTCACTTTCTATTAATTATCTTTGAGATTTTGTTTTCTACCTGTAAACAGGACTAGAACCTGAATTCTTCTAGTTTCCTTGAAATTTGGCGACAACTCTCCAAACTAGTATTTCCAATTTTTCTTCTACCCTTTTGATTTGAAATCATTAAGAACTAAAACTGCCCTTTTTCTAAAGCTATGCAAATTAAAGTTGGACAACTTGATAGAAACTTCAGAGAAATCACCACAACTCACGTACAGACAATCTTCATACGGGTTGCTGTGTGGGCTATTCAGAAGACCAACTGAAAGGCATTCAACTGCAAGCTAGGAAAACCTATCAAGTCCTCACTGCCTGTCCTCACTCTGGGGAATGCTTTGAGTCCAATATCTGGTAATTTTCTCTACTGTCCAACTCTTGGATCTCAGAAACTGGTTTACAGTTTGCTATAATCATTAACCATTGCTTTTCTGTTGTTCCCACCTAAGTGCCCAGGTGGCGCTAGTGGTAAAGAACCCACCTGCCCGTGCAGGAGACATAAAGGACGCGGTTCCATCCCTGGGTCGGGAAGCTCCCCTGGAGGAGCGTATGGCAACCCACTCCAGGATTCTTGCCTGGAGAATCCCATGGACAGAGGAGCCTGGCGGGCTACAGTCCATGGGATCACAAAGAACTGGACACGACAAGCTACTGAGCACGCAGCATGCACACCTCATTAAATACCTGATTCTTTTCTTAAATTTTTTTTTTTGGATGCAGACCATTTTTAAAGTCTTTATTTGATTTGTTACAATATTGTTTCTGTTTTATGTTTTGGTTTTTTGGCTGTGAGGCATGTGGATCTTAGCTCCCCAACCAGAGATCAAACCTACATCCCCTGCATTCCAAGATGAAGTCTTAACCACTGGGCTACCAGGGAAGCCCTGATACCTGATTTCTTGCACAATACAGGGCTAACTTTGGCAATGATGCCCAGCTGCATCATTACCTCATAGAATGAGACATTCCTGTTTAACTGAACTGACCTATTTTTAAGGCAAAGAAAGTAATTAAATAACTGAGCAATATACCACCTCAGCTTCTAACATGTGAAGCTCCCAGAGGAGAGAATTGATGGGGTTCAAGGATGAGTTTCTCCAAATATGCCGAAGTAGCATATTGTTTTGAATAAAAGTTACTTGAGAAACAACCAGTACAAAAAGGACACTCTGACTCTCCTTTGCTCCCCTGAAAACAGCAAACTCCCATGGGAAGTTTTCCTCCCTATGCCAGGGGGATGGAGGGCATCCTAGTCCCCAGATATAGAGATTGAGAAGGTTAAAGAAACAAACTTTGCTACTTCTGCATTAGCTTGTTATTCCAAACAATAACCCCTTTGTTTTGTCAAAACTTTACAAATAATTGGTTCTTTGTCTAAAATGGTGTATAAACATCCTGCTTCAGTTACTTTTTTGGTTCCATGTTTATGGAACCTCCATAAGTATGAAATTAATTTTTTTAATAACATATGTCTTATGTTAATTTTCATTAAAACAGCCAAAACAACTAGTGTGTGTGTGTGTGTGTGTGTGTGTGTGTGAAGTCGCTCAGTTGTGTCCGACTCTTTGCGACCCCATGGACTGTAACCCACCAGGCTCCTCTGTCCATGGGATTCTCCAGGCAAGGGTAGGGAAAAATGTTCTCTCCCCTACAAAATATACATGGAACATTCTTCAGAATAGATCACATGTTAAGCCACAAAACAAGTCTCAATACATTTAAGAATGCTGAAATCATATTAAGCATCTTTTCTAATCATAATGGCATGATGATAGAAGTCAATAAAGGCAATATATGACAAACCCACAGCTAACATCATACTCACCTAACATATTCAATAACAAAAGGTGAAAGCTTTCTAAGATCAGAAACAAAACAAGGGTGCCCACTTTTGTTGCTTTTATTAAACAGAGTATTTAGAGTCCCAGCTGTATCAGTTGCCAGGAAAAAGAAATAAAAGGCAAAAAAATTGGAAAGAAAGAAGTAAACTGTCACTATTTGCAGATGACATGATGCCACATGTCACATGTATAGGAAACCCTAACAACTCCACCAAAACACTATTAGAATAAATGAATTCAGTAGAGTTGCAAGATACAAAATACATACACAGAAACTGACACATTTATGTATGTTAATAACAAGCTACCAGAAGAAAAATTAAGAAAACAGTTGCACTTATAAATGCATTAAAAAGAAAAAATACCTAAGAATAAATTTACCAAGGAGGTGATAGACATGTACCCTGAAAACAATGAGATGTTAATCAATGAAGATAAAGATACACCATGCTCAGGCATTGGAAGAATTAATATTGTTAAAAGCCATACTATTCAAACCATTATATAAATTCAATGCAGCTCCTATCAAAATACCAATAGCATTTTTTCACAAAACCAGAATAATCTTAAAATTTGCATGGAACCACAAAAGACCCCAAATAGCCAAAACAATTCTGAGAAAGAACAAAACTGGAAATGTCATGCTTCCTGACTTCAAACTATACTATGTTGTTGTAGTGCAATCCATGTGAAAATTCCAGTAGCATTCTTCACAGAAACAGAACAGACAACCCCCAAATTTGTATGGAGTCACAAAAGACTCTAGGCAACCAAAGAAATCTTGAGAAAGAAGAACCCACACCTTCTGATTTCACACGTGTGTTAGTTGCTTAGTCATGTCTGACTCTTTGTGACCCCATGGACTGTTGTCCACTAGACTCCTCTGTCCATGGAATTCTTCAGGCAAGAATATTGGAGTGGGTTGCCATTCCCTTCTCGGGGGGATCTTCCTGACCCAGGGATCAAACCCAGGTCTCCTGCATTGCAGACAGATTCTTTACCATCTGAGCTACTTGGGAGGCCTGATTTCACACTATATCCCAAAGCTATACTTGTTAAGACAGTAGAGTATTGGTGTGAAAGTATGCACGTAGAACAATGGAACAGTTCAGTTGCTCAGTCATGTCCGACTCTTTGCGACCCCATGAATCGCAGCACGCCAGGCCTCCCTGTCCATCACCAACTCCTGGAGTTCACTCAGACTCACGTCCATCGAGTCAGTGATGCCATCCAGCCATCTCATCCTCTGTCGTCCCCTTCTCCTCCTGCCCAATCCCTCCCAGCATCAGAGTCTTTTCCAATGAGTCAATTCTTTGCATGGGTGGCCAAAGTACTGGAGCTTCAGCTTTAGTATCATTCCTTCCAAAGAAATACCAGGGTTGATCTCCTTCAGAATGGACTGGTTGGATCTCCTTGCAGTCCAAGGGACTCTCAAGAGTCTTCTCCAACACCACAGTTCAAAAGCATCAATTCTTTGGCACTCAGCCTTCTTCACAGTCCAACTTTCACATCCATACATGACTACTGGAAAACCATAGTCTTGACTAGACGGACCTTAGTCGGCAAAGTAATGTCTCTGCTTTTCTATATGCTATCTAGGTTGGTCACAACTTTTCTTCCAAGGAGTAAGCGTCTTTTAATTTCATGGCTGCAATCACCATCTGCAGTGATTTTTGAGCCCCCCAAAATAAAGTCTGACACTGTTTCCACTGTTTCTCCATCTATTTCCCATGGAGTGATGGGACCAGATGCCATAATCTTTGTTTTCAGAACAGAGAACTGAGAAATAAACCCACACATATATGATCAATTAGTTTACAGCAAATGAGACAAGAATATACAATGGGGAATATACAAATTTAAAAAAATGGGGAATATACAAAGAATATACAAAAGATAGTCTTTTTAGTAAACTGTATTGGGAAAACTGGACAGCTACATGCAAAAGAATGAATCTGGACCACTGTCTTACACCATACACAAAAATCAACTCAAAATGGATGAAGACTTGAATGTTAGACCTGAAACCATAAAACTCCCAGAAGAAAACATGGGGGTGAACTTGACATCGTCTTGCATGGTATTTTGGATTTGACATGAAAAGAACAGGTATAAGCATAAGCAAAATAAACAAGTGGGACTCCATCAAGCTAGAAAACTTCTGTGCAGCAAAGGAAACTCTCCAAAAAGGAAAAAAACCCAACCCATGGAATGGGAAGACATTTACAAATCATATCTGATAAAACATTAATATCAAAATATTTTTAAAAACTTACATCACTTAGGGGAAAAGTCCAATTAAAAAACGTGCAGTGGATCTGAACAGACATTTCCCCAAAGACATAGAAATGACCAACGGTTGTAAGAAAAGGTGCTCAAAATCACTAACCAACAGGGAAATGCAAGTCAAAACCATACTGAGATATCACTTCATACCTGTTAGAATGGCTCTTATTTAAAAAGACAAGAAATAAGTGTTGGCTAAGATGTGGAAAAAAGAGAACCCTTGTGCATGCTTGTCGGGAATGTAAATTGGTGAAGCCACTATGAAAAACAATCTGAAGTTTCCTCAAAAAAATTGAAAAATCGAACTATTAATGGCATGCAATCTAGCAATTCCACTTCTGGGTATTTATCTGAAGGAAACAAAATCACTGTCTTGCATTCTCACGTTCATAGCAGCCTTATTCATAATAACCACAACATAGAAATAATCTGTGTCCATCAACAGAGGCATGGATAAAGAAAATGTGGTATATATGTACAATGAATGCTATTCAGCCACAAAAAGATAATCCTGCCATTTGTATCAACATGGATGGACTGTGAGGGTATTATGCTAAGTGAAATAGATCAGAGAAAGACAAATACCATATGATCTTACTTATATACGAATCTAAAAAAGAAAAAAAAATCAGAATTAAAAAAAAAACCCCATGAACTCAAATATATAGTGGAGAAGGCAATGGCACCCCTCTCCAGTACTCTTGCCTGGAAAATCCCATGGGCGGAGGAGCCTGGTAGGCTGCAGTCCATGGGGTTGCTACAAGTTGGATACGACTGAGCGACTTTACTTTCACTTTTCACTTTCATGCATTGGAGAAGGAAATGGCAACCCACTCCAGTGTTCTTGCCTAGAACACTGGAGCAAGGGGAGCCTGTTGGGCTGCCGTCTATGGGGTCGCACAGAGTCGGACACGACTGAAGTGACTTAGCAGCAGCAAATATACAGAGCAGATTGGCCATTTGCCTAGAGGTAGGTTGTATGGGCTTGGGGAAGTGGGTGAAAGAGATCTGTAGGTGCAAACTTCCAGTTATAAAAGAAATAAGTTATGGAGATATCATATACGGAATGATGACTACAGTTAAACATACCATATTGTGTATCTGAAAGTTGCAAGAGTGTAGACTTCCAAAGTTCTCATCGCAAGAATAAAAATTTCTAACTATATGTGATGATGTTAACTTAATCATTTTGTAACATATTGAATCACTATGTTGTACATCTGAAACTATGTCAATTATATGTTAATTAAAAGATAAGGTAAAGAAGGTATACGGAAAGAGCAAATGAATTTCCAGCTTCTGACATAAAGAAATAGATTACAGAGTAGGAGAGTAAACAGCTTATTGTTCTCAGCTTTCTAGGTAACTTGATTCCTTCCCTCCCATATATCAAGGGGCCTGGCCATCCCTACACTGGAACTTGTAAGCAAAAGAAGGATGCTGCAGACAAAGTAGAAGGAAGACAATTTTTTCCAGCCCTGGATGATGGTGGGAAGGAAACTTAAGGGCGATAAAAGGAGGCAATTAAGACTCTGACCTCTTTGTCCTGATGTCCGTGGACCAGGGCCCAGGGATGGAGAGATGTGTTTTATAAGTGAGGGTAAAAGGCAGAAACAGGTCCTTGTCCTGACTCCTGGTTCAGGGCTCTGGGAAGGGATCTCCTCTCAGTTAGCCCTGACCCAGCCAGGATACATCTGCAGCATCACAAAAGTGGGGACAGTCAGACCAAGGGAGGCCTGAAGTTTGTTTCCTGATCTCTGAGTTTCCACATGGGATGGACGCTGGATGGAGCTCCAGTGGGCCTGCTTTGGGAGTTTCCCCAGGACGGGTCCAATGACTCAGCTGCAGAGGCTGAGGCGGGCCATCAGGCCTGCAGACTGGATGGAGACCTTGGTGGAGACCTGGGGTCTGAGGCCCATGAAATTTTACATGAATCCAATTTGGGCAGGAAGGAACTCTGGTTCTGGGAAAGCTGAGAAAGAGATCAGCAGCCCATGAAGCTGGCTCAAGATCTGGCAGGAAAAGGGGATAGGGCCCCATTCTCAGAAGACCTGACTCTTCCCCGTACCATCACACACAGCCCTCAGATCACACACCCGGGTATCACCTGGGGAAGAGAAGTGGGCAAAGGAAGTTTACTAGTAAGGATTCTCCAGAGATGCAGAACCAATAAGAGATATTTCTACATCCATCCATCCTCCCACCCACCCACTTTGCTCCCATGATCATGGAGGCTCAGAAGTCTCAAGGTCTATAGCTGGCAAACTGAAGACCCAAGAGAGACTCTGGTATAATTCTAGTCTGAAAGCAGATGCAGACTGATGCTCTGCTCAAAGACAGCAGAGAGAGAGAGTGAATTTTCTGTTATTCAGCCTTTATGTCCTTGTCTGGCCTTCATCAGATTGGATGAAACCCACCCACTGGTGAGGGCAACCTACTTGCTCAGTCTACCCTGTAAGATGTTAACCTCATCTAGAAACACCCTCACAGACACACCCACAGTAACATTTGGCCAAATATCTGGGCCCCTGTGGCCCCATCAAGTTGACACATGAAATTATCACAGGGAGCCTTCTAGAAACAGAAGTTTTTCTAAAAGAGTATGAGCTGAAAGGACTTTACATGATCAGACTGGACTAAATTTAACTAAGATTAGAGACTTAATGATTTTTTTCTTTTTATTTCACTAGCTACTAAATGGGAGATTATGAGAAGGAATAGATGAGCTCCAAGGGAAAATAAAAATCACATTTTCTCTGCATATTCAGCCACAGATAATGATATACTATGTCAGATCACACTGTTTTTACTATTGTGTAATCTGTTTCTTCTGTACAAATGTACATCCTGGACAGCTTTCTGGATTAATAAATCTGGATCTCCCTAAAAGTCGTATTTAATATTTGCTTAGTATTTTATTGTCTAAAAAAGATCACAATCAAAATACTCAGAATCCTCTTGACGGCTCTTTAGGTTGTTTCTAATTTTTACTCTTATAATAAATGCTGTGATAAACAAGGAGAGTTTAAAAGTACAGTTCACCCCCCCCAACTAGAGAAAAATAATTCATATTTATTCTTTTACATGGGGGTATGGGAAGAAAAAAAGAGAATAGGAGTTCGACAAGGAGCTCGTAGATGGCCAGGGGATGCCCAAGGATGGGCCCTGTGCTTGTCCCTTCCCAATCGTGACCACACGGGAGAGATACCACAGGGTGGTACCGGCTCCTGCCACGCTCACACTTTCCACCCTGTGCTTGCCATCGCAGACTCACAGGGCTCTCCTGGGACTGAGAGAGGGGAAGAGGCTAAAGCAGGGTAGGAAGGAGCCTTTCTGCCAAGATAATGAACCAGTGGAGGCAGGAGAAGCCGGACCACCTGAAGGCCGGCCAGCAGCTCTATCTGCGCGGTCCAGAGCGTGGGCTGCTGTGGGCCAGCTCTGTTTATCAGGAGCCGCTTGCTCCTGATTGCAGCTACTGCATGGCTTCAGTTAGACTTTCTGACTGATGGCCAGTTTAATGAGCCTATTTACAGAGGGTCATTCAACATGGCAATTACACCTATAAATCTATTTGCAGCAGGACTCGAATAACCTTCTGCACACAGCCCTGTATAAAACTGCTGTCTGATTAATTAACATTAATTTCCCCGCCGTATGGAAGCAGCTGCAGTTGGTGTGAATGCTTCCAGCTCCTCTCTGCAGGCCCTGGCCGAATGGCAGGGGTTCTCTGGGTTGGGGGGGAGCACGTCACGGGGCTGGGAGGGTGGGCGAGGACCCAGGAAGTAGTTGCTATTCCAAAGAAGCACTTCGTGTTTCTTCCGTCGCTCTGTTCTTTTTCTGGTCCCTTTTGATTGATGTTTCAGGGCAGTGTCATATATAGGGGCCAAAATTCAATTAATTGGATATGAAATATTTATAACCCTGCTGTATGTGTCTATCAGAGAAGAGCCCTTTAATAGATCTTCTCATTAGTATGAGCTGGTGACTCATTTCTCTGCTTTCACAGTCATTCGGAATTAAAATCCAATTAATCTAATATCCCTGTGAATGTTATTAAATTATTGGAAAAACTGCACTGAGGAGATAGGGTGAGGGGAACAAGCCAGCCTCATGGGTACTCATTTCCTCTCTGCAAAGCACACAGTGTTCGGTGGGGGGTGGTTACCAGCTTCCCCCCCTCCTCCTGTGGGCTCTTCTAGCTTCGGGTTATGTCTACACTGGGCAAATAAAGCACAGGACTGTGAATCAGGGGCTCTCAGCTGCCAGTGCCGACGCTGCCAAAGCTCACAACACAACCATCACCACCAAACCTAGGAAACTGGACGCTGAAACCGCCAAAGCATTTGCCAGACTGTAATGAAGTGAAAAGGTAAGATGGCACTGTCTAAAGCAGCTCTCAACGAACTTAAGGCAGAAGCAGTATTAAGAATAAAGGCTGAATGGGAAGCTCCCAGGCTCCAGTGAATTTCTAGAATGTTGTGGTTTATGAATTCTCAATCTGGGTGCCCTATTAAAAAAAAAAAAGTCAGCAAATGAGACCATCTGTACCATTTTTCTAGATTTTACATATGTGCGTTAGTATACAGTATTTCTGACATGCTTCTCTCTGTATGACACTCCTTGGGTCCACCCATGCCTCTACACATGACCCAATTTTGTTTCTTTTTATTTTAGATGATCTTATTTGCAAAGCAGAGAGAGACACAGACATAGAGAACAAATATATGGATACCAAAGGGGAGACTGGGGGTGGGGTGGGAGGAACTGGGAGACTGGGATTAACACACATACGCTATCGATACCGTGTATAAGATGGATAACCACTGAGAACATACTATATAACACAGGAAAATCTAATGCCTTAAGCAGAGAGAGACACAGACATAGAGAACAAATATATGGATACCAAAGGGGAGACTGGGGGTGGGGTGGGAGGAACTGGGAGACTGGGATTAACACACATACGCTATCGATACCGTGTATAAGATGGATAACCACTGAGAACATACTATATAACACAGGAAAATCTAATGCCTGGTGGTGGCCTGAAAGGGAAGGAGGTTCAAAGGAAAAGGGGATACAGGTGTATGTGTGGCTGATTCATTTTGCTGTAAAGCAGAAACACAGCATTGTAAAGCAACTATATTCCAATAAAAATTAATTTTAAAAAGTCAGCAATAATGGTCTAGGATTTCATAGGAATGATGAGAACAAAAAAAAGTCAAAGGCTCTTGCCTGCATTTGGAAAGACAGGGACTATTGCGGTAATTAATTTTCATATCACAGGGCATTTGATTTGTCCAGTGGTCTATGGAGACACTTGAAGTGTTTGCATTTGTGGGACAGGGGAGAGGAAAAAGATGTTGCAAGAATGGTGAGCAATGATGTGAAATTTTGCCAACTGACTGAAATGATAAAATCCTGATGCAGTATCTGGAAATCCCCAGCTCCAGACTTCAGTTATAGCTAAATGACGTAATGAAGTAATAGTGACATAATGATTCTAGATACCGGTGACAAAGGCTCTCAAATTCCTCTCTCCTTCTCAAATCTAACACTGAGATTCAACAAACACTGATTGAGTCTCTACTGCATGTCAGGTATTACAGTGCTAGGTATTACCTGTTTAGTTGCTAAGTTGTATCCGACTCTTTGCGACCCTTCAGACTGTAGCCTGTCAGGCTCCTCTGTCCATGGAATTTCCAAGGCAAGAAAACTGGAGCGGGTTGCCACTTCTTTCTCCAGAGGATTCTCCCGATCCTGGGATTGAACCCACATCTTCGGCATTGGCAGGCAGATTCTTTACCACTCAGCCACCAGGGAAGCCCACAGGTATTTATTATACACTTTTATCACCTGAAATGTTCCCCAAAGGATGCAGTGGTGAAAAAGACTTGGCCCCTGACTCTGAGAGGCTTCTAGATATGAAGACAGATCATTAAAAGCATGATGGGTTGAAAGACTTTGCTACAGGTGCACAGTAAGGAGACCTGGAAGCCAGAGAGAGCTTCCTGGAAGAGGTGAGTGAAGGAGAAGTATTCCTGCATTGGCTGAGGTTATTTTGAGTTATGACATCTTCCCCCTCTTTCTTTCTCACCTTCCATCCTTTTCAAGTACTGTCTTTTTTAGGATGCCTTCCTTACTAATGCAGTCCTGTACTGGATCTGTCCATCACTCATCTTTGTCACTCATCCGGCCACTAAGTCAGAGATTGCATCTACTGTTAATGGGTTTCTGTGTGTACTCATTGCCCCTACATTATAAATTGTTTGAGGGACAGGACTGTTTCTTACATTGTACATTGCCTCTCATCAAGAGTAAGCACTCTGCTAAGAACACAGTTGACACTCAAAATTCACTGAACAGAAGATTACCCAGCATTTGGTTTCTGTAGTAAGGACTTTCCCAAATTTAATGCACATGGAACTCTGCTCAGTGTTATGTGGCAGCCTGGATGGGAGGGGAGTTTGGGGGAGAATGGATACACATGTATGTATGGCTGAGTCCCTTTGCTGTCCACCTGAAACTATCACAACATTGTTAATTGAGTATACCCCAATTCAAACAAAAGTATAGAAATATAAGCATCCCAACCCCCTCTTAAAATAAATGTGAATTAAGTCTCAATATCTTTAAATGAAACCACACACACACACACAAGCTTATCAAAGCAAGGCATACATCAAACCAATGCTAAGTAGCAAGCAGCTTCCCACAAAGTTTATCCCAATGACTAAGAAGTGACACCTTTCTAGTGGGTTCTGCTAGGCGAGAAAGGTCAGCCTGTTGCTAAACCTGCTTTATAGAAAGGATTTTGATAAACTGCTTATACCAAAATTTAATAACCTACAATGGACCTTATAACAAGGAGGCAGTGAGTCCTAGATGCCCTGAGAATCTGGTTAAATGGGTCATCTGCAAAAGTTACGGCATAAGTAAGAAGCCTCAGGAAGCATCTACAACCAGTATCAGAAGGCAGCAGCCCTGAAGTCAGTCAGCACCTCCTCCCAGAAACAGCCAGCATTTGTGAAGCAGAGACTTAGCTCATTCCAGCCACGTCCTTCAGACTCCAACATTATTCACTACCAGCTGAGTTAAATCTATTTCAAGCATACTAACGGTAGGCTTGATTTTTTTTAAAAAGAATTCTAGTAGTTGCTATGTCACATCAGATTAACAAAGCCTGCAGCTTTTATGGTTTATCTCAAACACCCTTGTCAATAATAGAGAACTGGACAGTAATCGAAGAAAACAAAGGAGTAGGGAGGAGACGGAGAGAGGTGGTGATGTACGTCAGCAGGCTGAATGTTCAACATCATTTCAGGTTTGAAAGTCAAAAAGGCTGGTTAAAAACACAAAACCAAACCGCTTCCTGCTGTAAGTCATGATCACCACCAAATGATGACAAAGCCATTTGACAGACGTCAGTTTCCACCACTAACCTGTTTCTGGAATCAAGCAAGATGTCTCCTTTGCTTTAAGCTTTTTATCAGAATAATTCCAAGATATATAAGCATCTTTTTGAGAAAAACAAATGTCATATATTAACTCTCTCTATATGGATTCTGTAAAAGATGGTACTGATGAACTTCTTTGCAGGGCAGCAAGGGAGATGCAGGCATAGAGAACAGGCTTGTGGATGTTGGTGGGGGAAGGAGAGGGTGGGACGGATGGAGAGAGTAGCAGGGAATCATATACAGTACCATATACAAAATGGACAGTTGGCTGTACGACTCAGGGAACTCAAACTGAGACTCTGTAACAGCCTAGAGGGGTGGGATGGGGTGGGAGGTGGGAACGAGGTTCCAGAGGGAGGGGACAGAAGTATACTTATGGCTGATTCATGTTGATGTATGGCAGAAACCAACAGAATATTGTAATGCAATTATCCTTCACTTAAAAATAAAGTTATCAGTATCTTTTAGGCATTTCTAAAAAGTAAAAGCATTTGGAAGCCTATCCACACATGGAAAAAAAAAGTACTGTTGATCTCATGTCAATTTTGAGTGACATGATAAAGGCTGGATATGTGAGTGATGGTGTCTATGTCAAAGAAAAATTATAAGCAATAGTATATATAATGAAGAACAGTTTTTTCACTCAAGTGGTTATTAACTCCATAGCCAACATTGCCAAGGACCTCCTTTCTCTTAGTGATTCATCTGTTGACAGGAGTAGTTGTTTAGTTACTGAAGTTCTATGTGGTTTAACTGTGTTTAACTGTGTTTCACTGTATGTGTGCTATTTTATGGAGGGTATTGGAACAAAAGGACTCTTCCATGCAGGGAAAGATCTAAAAGGAATGCCTTCACATAAAAAGGAGGATGGCAATTTGGTGGCACATACTCGAGACTACAGGGATCGAGGGCTTCCCCAGTAACCTGGAATGACACCATCTGAGAGTAATAACAGCTTTATCACATGTAAAAACAAATGCCTTTATATCTAACAAGTGGGGTTCTATTTAGTGGGAAAGAATCAGGCAGGTGAAATTTCTAAGTCTAAACACACTGAATTGGGTGCCTGGTCTTTAGGACCAATGCTTATTGAAGTCAGGCACTGATTCAGTTAATTTGATAAATGTGGCTTTGTTCTAATCACAGTTAACTAGAAAGAAATTTAATAAAATCTTCTCCAGGCATGTATTTCCATGACTTCTTCAATGCTTGTCTAACTAATGCCTTCACCTTTTCTTCCTTGTGGACATCATCATTGAGAGCCACACTCAAACCCCGGTGAGTGGGCTGTTTTCAGGGAAGAGACCAGAATGGGGCCTCACTTTTCCATGTCTTTGCTCAGGCAGGGTGTGGGACGGCAGCCTCCTGTCTACTGAGAACAGTTGGCTCCACTCTGCACTGGAAACCTAACAATTTGTTACCCTAATGCCCTGAGACCAGTTCCTCTTTACTCAGGCATTGCTGGGGGGAGTTCCTCAAACGTCTATGACTAATACACATTAAGAACCTCCTGTTTCTATGCCCATCCAAAAAAAAAAAAAAAAAAAAAAAATCTGGTATGGCCTTAAATACCACTTTCTAAAACTCTACAATATATGACAAAAATGTTAAGGAGATAAGATGTTAATATTGTAAGAAAACTACTATGTAATTTTAATCAATTCACTGATAACTGTCATGCCCAACATGGTGGAAAAGGCAATCAGGCTAAGCTTGTTTAGGCAAGCAAAAGGCAAGCAGCTTCTGAGTAACATTCCAGAGGCTGGCATGCTGGACCCCCTTCAGACCCACCCTTGAGGTGTGTCCCCAGGATGATTTACATGAGAAAATGTTTTTCTACTTGCTGGGACTTCTGGTTGGTCTTGCTGAGGCCAGCCGGTGAGGGCTGCCTTTCTCCCAGCTTCAGAATCCTTTAGCTGGTACGTTTTTCCTCTTTCATCAACTCAGCCCCTTCTCACCTTCTTCTATGGATAACCTGGAGCCTTTCTGAGTATCTGTCTTGCCCCGCAGCTCCCCAGAACTGCCTTGGAAATTATCTGGCTGGCCTTTCCTTTTTTTTTTTTTTTAAAACCCTACTCTTCTGGTTAACATCTCCGCCCCTTGGTGAGAAGGTGACTTCCTTTCTATTCCCCACCCCACACCCCACCTTACACCTGCTGATGTGGTGCTCCGCAGAAAAGTGGGCAGGACTTCTCTATGGCTTAACCACACTCCAGAGTTAGCCTGTGATTTCAAAATGCCTCTGGTGCTCTGCTTTTTATGCTGCTTATGAGCCTTAATTGACATTACCATGGAGCCTTACACAAGATTACTTTTGTGGTTCATTTTTTATAATAATAAAAAAGAAACTTAGAGAACAAGTATATAATGTCACTTATATGTGGAATAAAAAAAAAATGATAAAAATGAACTTAGTTATGAAGCAGAAAGAGACTCACAGACATAGGACAAAATTTACGGTTACCAAAGGGTAAAGGAGGTAGGGGAGGGATAAATTTGGAGTTGGGATTAGCAGATACAAACTACTACCTATTAAAATAGATGAGCAACATCCTACTGTACAGCAGAGGGAACTATATTCAATATCTGGAATAAACATAACGGAAAAGAATCTGAAAAAGTACCTGTAGATCTAAATTGTACACCAGAAACTAACATTGTAAACCAGTAAAAATTTAAAAAAGAAACACCACTATTAATATAACATACAAATGTATAGTGTATAAAAAGCAGGATATTAAACTTGTTTTCTTTATAACTTGCTCTTTCACATTGTAATGTACATATATTTTTTCCCATGTTATCAGATATATTAGCCATCTGTGGCTGTGTCATAAATTAGCCCAAAACTTAGCAGCTTCAAACAACAAGCATTTGGTATTGCACAGTTTTTGAGGGTCAGAAAAACACCTTCACTGGGGGTTCTGGTTCATGGTTTTTCGTGAGGTTGCAGTCAAGACGTTAACCAAGGCTACAATTGTTCAAGACTGACCAGGGCTGAAGCATTTCCTCCCAAGCTTGCTCACAAGGCCTCAGAGTGTTGTGACATGGGGATCTTCACGGGACTGCTTTAAGGCATGGCAGCTGGCTTACCCTAGGGTAGCGATCTGAGAAGCAAAGCTGCAACGTCTTTTATAACCTAACCTCAGAAATGACATACTGTTGCTTTGTCATATTCCACTGATTACACAGACCCATTCTGGCAGTGTGTCAAGCAATTACCCCAAAGTATGAACCCCGGGAGGTGGGAAACTCCCACCCTGAAGTCTAGCTACCACTATGCGTGTGTATTTCATCTGTAATAACTCTGGCTCAAAGGTCTCCCCGCACCCTCAGCCTTCCTCAGTCCACACAGAACACAGGGCTGCACAAGCTCCTGCCATCACGGCCTGCCCTCCTCTTCCCCTTCGCTGTCCAACCTTCAGTTAGGAGTTTGCAGAATGGCGCGCACTTTCACCCTTAGGCTTTTGTGCATCCTGCACCCACACCTCCCTCTTTCCCTGTCTAGTTTTCATCTGGATATCAGCTCCTCTTAAAAGCCTCTCCTAAACCCCCTGTCTGGATTAAGCACCCAGCTCCCCTTTCTTCCTCTGCTGAATACTTTCACAAACTATCTAATAATTATGTGTTGATATTCCCGTCTCTGCTTTCAGACAGGCAGCTTCATCAACAGGGGGTCTGATGTCTTATTATGGACTTCAGATGGTGCCAGTTCATACTACGTGGTCCTCAACTTGAGCTGAATGAATAATTATGAACACACTGTGAATGAGCCTCAAAGAACTGTGGTCCATGAGAGCTTGACTAAGACTCTTTTCTCCAACATCCTCACCACCACTGTAACTGTTGTTGATTCCCCCAAGCTGGCTTCGGCGATCTGTTTAGAGCTTACTGTGTGAGCTCTTCCAGATTCAGAGAGCGCCAGCCAGCACTGCAATCGAGCTTTGTTTTCATTATGCAGGCTTCCTGGGAAGTTTCAAATTAATTTTCATCCTGTTCTCACTTTTAAGGCCTCTAAAAAGGGCTGTTTTCCTGCCTTCCTTGGTGAACCAGGGCCCTTCCTGTTCCCTAGGACAGCGCTCAGCATGGGGTCTGCATGGCCACATGTCCCTGGGCCTCCCCCACACCAGGCTGGGGGCTTCCAGGCCACTCTTCACTTGGGCCCTGGAAAAGCCAACCCTGTTCATGGCAGCAGGGCTAGCGCCCACCTGGATCTGATGGAAACTGAGCATTTTGTTTTTAAATTCACCCCACAACATGCACTATTTTATTGTTTGTTTTTACCCCCTGTTGAAAGTAGACAAGATGAACACAATGATTTCACTGAGCTTTAAACGTGAAAAACCACCACTTCCAGGCAGCCTACCATGTTTGCTCTGAAGTGGATTACGGTACTGAGTAATATGTACACTGATATTAATGTCTTTGTTTCTGCTTGATGTAGATTTCCATTTCTTGCCAAAAATCACTCAAGTGACTCACTCAGGAAAATAAACATGGAGAAATGACTGCTACTCACCAACTATTCATCTGGGCTTGGTGTAGTCTTCATATCCTTGGTCTCGCTGGAACTTCTTACCGTCCTCTGCGGTAGATCCTAAAACCCCATTTTGCAGCAGTTCAGGGGGTTGACATAGGGTGCCCACGGTCACGGAGCTCCCATGCGATGGCATTCAGATCTAGTCTTTTTTTTTTTTCGATTCTAGAGTTCACTCTCTCATCACCACCCTCCCCTCAACCCCAGTCCCCTGCACCCCTTCCTCAGCTTTCCAGCTATCAATCTGCAGGAATTGCCTAAAGACATTTTTTTTTTTCCCCACCCAGGCGGACAAGTTTAGCAATTTGAGAAGTTCTGGCAAGTAAATGCGGTAGAATATGGTACCCATTTGCTGCTGGGTGTTCAAAGTGAGAAGTGAGAAACGCAGGCTGCCCAAGCCTTGGAAGCCGGACCCTGGGAAGGGCGTTTCTGGGGTACGGAGACAGCAGCCAGAGATGAGGAGGCCCGAGGTAGAGAACCCTCCCCGCTCCTGTGCGGGATTCATTCTCCTCCTCCATCCATTCGGATGCTCTCTCTGTAATATTTTCCCCAACATCATTTCCAGCATCCAGAGACTAGTAGGTGGTAGGGAGGGCTGGATCTCATACCGTGGTCCGAGGTAGAGAACCCTCCCCGCTCCCGTGCGGGATTCATTCTCCCCCTCCATCCATTCGGATGCTCTCTCTGTAATATTTTCCCCAACATCATTTCCAGCATCCAGAGACTAGTAGGTGGTAGGGAGGGCTGGATCTCACACCGGCTGATGCCGCTCACATTGTAAACTGCGGGGTGCCTCAGTTTCCCCAATCAGCAGGCTTTTTGAAGCATTGGGGAGCGAGCTGGTGGTCCCTCCAGGTACCCATTGCCAGGTTCCCACCATAGTCCTAGATTAATCTCAGGCTCGGGCCTCCCGTGTGGCAGCTGAGCCATCAGGCTGGCTGTGAAACGCCTTATTTTCTGCCTAACATCAGGCCACAAATGAAAATACCTTTTCAACCCCAGTATTATTACCCCTATGGATGGCACCTTTAATGCGCGCTATTCATTGTTGTAATGGCCGCACCTGTGTAGTACGCGCACATTGGAACCGCAGCAGCTGTGGACCGTAATTGCTAAACATTATTTTCTGTTTCTCCCTGAAAGCTTTTGTGCGTGCGTGCATGTGTGTGTGTACGTGTCTGTGTCCGGGTGCGTGTGTGTGTGTGTGTTTAATCTGTAACGACTCTGGTTCAAAGATTCCACCCTCATCCTTTTTGAAAACATAAAGTGAAGTGTAAATACATTTATTTCTAAATGCATGTTTTCAGAGAAAGTCAGATCGAACCCCCTCCATCACCCCCCGCTACATACACACATATTTAGTAATGAGACTTTAGAGAGCAACTCCGGCGCGTGTGGTCTGCGGCGAGGGCCCCACGCTCCCCGCCGCGGGGAGCATGGTCTTTATTGCGCCTTGGCACACGAGCCCTGCCATGATAAATGCATTTGTTCCCTGATACTCAGCCCCCAGGTGTCTGCAGGACAGTGAATCAATTTAGCGCCTGCAGGCCCAGATTATCACCGGCACCAAAGACGTTTCTGCACCAGGAACTTCCCAATTCCAAACAGGATTTCTAAGAACACCATCCCACCCGCTCGTTCCCTTTGTGCTTTTCTGAGCAGTCACTCGAGGCCCCTGCGAGAGCTGCCGCCACTGAAAGGCTGCAAGTCACCCTTTGAGACAGGGCTTTTAAAGTCACCAGTGCAGCTAGTAATTTGAGATTTACACGAGGCNTCCAAACAGGATTTCTAAGAACACCATCCCACCCGCTCGTTCCCTTTGTGCTTTTCTGAGCAGTCACTCGAGGCCCCTGCGAGAGCTGCCGCCACTGAAAGGCTGCAAGTCACCCTTTGAGACAGGGCTTTTAAAGTCACCAGTGCAGCTAGTAATTTGAGATTTACATGAGGCAGACGCCGGGCCGACTCTCTGTGCCGTTACTTAGCACCCGCAGTGGGCCTATCATGACACACACCCTGACCACTGGCCTTGCAGGTGATATTTACTGTAGTTACCTCAGGCAGGGTCTGGTGGGCGACAAACAGAAGCACCTGCCCGGGGGTCGCAGCAATTCACCTTCTCCCCTCCCCTTGCACTTACCTCCTTCACAAAGACGACCCTGCTGTTGCCTCCGGCCAGAGGGTGAGCTCGCAGAAGAGACATGCTTGCACAGGACTGCCGCGCAGGGGTGAGGTGACTCGGGCTCCTGGCCACCTTCCCGGAGCTTTAGCGAAGAGAGGACCAGGAGACCCTCTGCCAGCTGCCTGCGGGCCGCGCTCAGGGAGTGAGACCCGGCCTCCCCACAGCTGTTGCCCTGGGATAAATATGGGGCATCCTTGATTGCAGGTGTGCAGGGTTGTCAATCACCATCAATCATGGGCTCACAGAAATAAGCAGAGTTTCTCAGAGAAATGGTATCTCGTTTCCCTAACCCCTCTGGCAGTTCTGCACGAAGGCAGATATTGGCCTTACCGTAGAAGCCTGCAGTTACAGGGCTTAGACAAGAACGTGGGTCCTTTCTTCTGTGGTCACTCAGCTGAGAAATAAGCTTTCTGGGCTTGCAGGCTTCTTCATGTTAGCGACTTCAACAGCAGAAAAATGACTTTCTCCTTTTGGGGTGGTGGCGTGTCCTGGGCAGGGTGCCGGTTCCTTCTTCAATTTTAATTTTTCTTTAGAGGAGCAAATACATAGGTGCTCAAATAGAAAAACATGTGCATTCAATTGCCATGTGTATTGACAACACGTTTGCTAGTGAGCAGTGACTACCAGGAGGGGCACGCTTTAAAGGTAAAGCATGGACATCTTGTAACTCGGGTCAGGATATCAGCTTTGGCATTTCAGTTTTTTAATGCTCCAAGTATATGACTTTAAAAAAATCTATTGAAAAAATCAAATTCAAGATTATTTAGCTAGGCAAACCTGAAGCCATTTCTTTCCATCTTGTTAAATTGAAGTATAGTTGCTTTACAATGTCATATTAATTTCAGGAGTACAGCAAAGTGATTCAGTTATCCATACATATGTATGTCTATTCTTTTTCAGATTCTTTTTCCTTATAGGTTACTATAAAACACTGAGCAGAGTTCTCTGTGCTACACAGTAGGTCTTTGTTGGCTATCTGTTATATATATAGTTAGTGCATCTATGTTAATCCCAAATGCCTAATTTGAACCCATTTTTGAAAGAGTATTAATTTTAAAACTAAATAATAAAATAAACAATGAAAGATAAATGAAAACTATCCACCTCTCCTCAAGTCCTATAGGAGGTAAGGAGGCTGTGAATGAGATTGAAAAAAATCTGGTAAACTTGGTCAGCGTGATGATTATTCCTGTTTTGAAGAATCTGCCTAATTGGTAAAATGGGCTTTCTGATCTCTTATACATATGATTCGTGCTTGTATAGTGACTTTTTAAAAGTGAATTAGTGTTGTGGAGGCATAGTGACAGAAAAGACACCAGAGCAAAACCCTACCTGAACTAACCCAGGTAGATGAGTTTATAAACAGGTTGGATGGCAAGGCTGTGGTGACCGCCTATTATACTTTTTGTCCAGAAGGGGGCAATATTTCCTTAAGAATTTGTAAGAAAACTGGAGCTTCAGACGATGACAATTTATCTCTGGACATCGTGTTTTGTTCTCTTTTCAAAAGCAGAGCACAGAACGCGTGGTCCCTCTCACCCATCCTTCCTGATTATTCTCACCAGATTAAAGGGAGGAATATTGTTTCTTTCTCCCATTCTCTCTCCCCCGCTGGAGAACAAATTTGCATTGTCAAGATTTTCAGGCTGAAATGAGTTAATGCTGAAAAGAAATTACATAGCTGACAATTTTAGATGGTTAGTCCTTCCACTCCACCTCGTGTCCCAGAGAGGGGATGTCTTTCTGGAGAGAGCGTTCTGTAGGAAGAACCGCTTTCACCTACAGCAGGCAAATCAGACGTCCACTCACAACCATGGGCATCCCTTACTTTCTGAAAACCCCAGTGAACCCCACAGGAATTCTTTGCAATGATCGCCCTTCTCTTTGCTCCATTTGGCTGCTTGCTTGTCTCTTGATACTTGATCACGCTGAGATTGAGGAGCAAGAAGAAAGACAGTGGACACACTTGTTTGGGCTAAGGTAGCAAAATCAGCCAACGGAGTCGGTTGTCCAGACCCAAACATTCATCCTGCCTGTGGCCCAGTGTCTCACTGGCGAGTCGGGGACTGTTACTCAGGAACTAGAAACACTGCCATGTCCTTCACCGCCCCCCCCCCCACTCCATAGTCCCCCATTCCAGTGTATTTTACTTTGTGGGGGGAGCATGGCTGTTGTAAACATACACACATCCCTACAAGCAAATGGCTCTGGTCTAAAATAACTTTGAAAATTGTCACTGCTTTCTGTTTCTCACCGGCAGTATCTTTGTGGCATACACTTTGTTTTCCTATTAGAAAAGACAGCGAGAGTTAAATATTACTTAGCTGTGGAAATTGCTCCAAGTTATAATAAAAGATTAACATTATAAAATGTATTTGCAGGGATTCTTTGTGTGGTGTAAACTTGTGACCTTGCCTTTCACGTTGGGACGAGGGACAGTATGTCCTTTCCCAGGAAATACCTGACTAGTCAGTCTTAATGTTTCTCTCTCTCTCTTTACACACACATACACACACACACACAGATCTGGTAGGCTGTACACTATAGGCTCATGCAATCCATAATTCCCCTTTGTCAGAGACTAGGCAGAGGCTTCTAGAGTATTCAGGTGGCTTCTCTTGCTCCCCACGCACACAGACACCTTCACTCTCTTCCTGCGGCCACCTGCACGGCTGCCTCCCTTCCGGACCTCAGAAGAGTCTTCGTCCTGAACAGGCTCCCTCTCCTCCCTTGCCCGCAGGTCTGAGTGCCCGCTTCTCTCTGTGGCCCTCTCTTACCCCGTCTCCAGTGGTTCGACTCCTGCCTCTTCCTGGGTAGCCAAGGAGCGCTCCTCTGACCTGCCCCAGGGCGGGTACGTGTCTGGATGACCTAGACACGGCAGGAAGAAGGAGGAGACAAAACGTCCTGCCACATGTACTTGTCAATTTGAAAATTTTGCAAAAGATGTCTAGATTATACATGAACATGTAACAGTATAAAACTAATACCACAATACAAAATAACATCGTTAAAGAATGAACTGTTATGCTCTTGAAATCAGGGATGTCGACTTTTCCCAAAGCTCAGAAACTCCCATTTATACATGTAGCTGACTTTGACTTTTCTTGAAGCCAGTGGAACCTAATCTCAAATTGTGGAGCTCCCGCTACACAAGGGAAAGGTGGCCTCTCTATGGTCCTTATTGTGTCGCGAGCCCCTATCTGCTGGGTGGTGCAGGCAGGGAGAGCAGGGGGCTTCTCCTTTAGTAAGAGTCTCTGAGCTGTTTGATGTTTAGGTTGACAGCTGCTTCTTTGGGTCTCTCAGATTTCCCATCCCTGACTCTGCTCCTCTGCCAGATAGCATGTACCCTCCTGGAAGTGAGGTCCTCTGTAGCCCAGCTGTCTTCCAAGACAGAGTGGCTGGCCTTTGCTGCTCCTGGTTTGCTGACCAGTGAGTCGTGGCTGGTTGCAGCCGGCTCGGGGCAGGGAGGCTGATGTGCTAGTATCGACCTCAGGTTTGGGCCATTTGGCCCTTTCTTAAGGCCCCCTGAGAGCTGTGCTGGTCCCCTCTGGATCTTCACACATGCACCAAGTTCTTCTGGAATCCCCATGTACACCCCCGGGCAGGGGGATGTTGGAAGACCTGTCCTGCCCTTTCCACTGATGACACTGTCCAGTCCCCCAGGGTGAGGGGGACAGCGCTCCCTGCTATACCCTGGGAACTGGCCGCTAGCCCAGAGTCGGTTGGATTTCCCACACCATTCTCATTTCAAGAGATTTCCCACATCCTAAGGATAACAAGTTGGAGAAGGCAATGCCAACCCACTCCAGTGTTCTTGCCTGGAGAATCCCAGGGATGGGGGAGCCTGGTGGGCTGTAGTCCATGGGTCACGAAGAGTCGGACACGACTGAGTGACTTCACTTTTCACTTTCATGCATTGGAGAAGGAAATGGCAACCCACTCCAGTGTTCTTGCCTGGAGAATCCCAGGGACAGGGGAGCCTGGTGGGCTGCTGTTTCTGGGGTTGCACAGAGTCGGACACGACTGAAGCGACTTAGCAGCAGCAGCAGCAGCAAGGAAAACAAGTGGGATCTTGATGTTGAAACTTGCTTTCTTGGGGTCTCTCAACAATTCCCATGAGTCCCTCTGAGAAAATCCAACCTCCAGATTTTTCTTAAAAGCTCAGAATCTTCCATCTACACGTTTCCCACTATGGCATACCCTCCTTTCTACTTTAGGGCAACAAATGTAATGGCCCAATGATCATAGCAGAGGGGGGAATCTTATCTATGTTATGAGAAAAAATACAAGATCTAAGCCCCTGGGCTTGGTTCCTAGTATACTAAAACTATTTAGAAAATTTGCTTTCTCTCTCCCCCTTCTCTACCAAGTTCATTTTTCACTCTATTGTGTTTCTCAGTTTTGAATGCCGAAGGCTAAATACACTTTCTCTTTGAATTTCTGCTTGAATAAACTTAGTGTTTCTATCCTACCCGTACCCTTCGGTAGA
This sequence comes from Cephalophus harveyi, assembly GCA_006410635.1. Lineage (NCBI taxonomy): Eukaryota > Metazoa > Chordata > Mammalia > Artiodactyla > Bovidae > Cephalophus > Cephalophus harveyi. Next base: position 169,258 of record SJYT01013540.1, on the reverse strand, counting down.
AACTTCCAAATGAAAGTATGTATACAGAAATGCAGAAGAGAAAAGCGCATTAATATTTATAGGCCCCTTCATACTAACCTCACTCATGCCTACAAAGGAGACCATTTCCCCAAGCTCCGTGCAGGGGAAATGCTGCTTTCTAGTAGTCCTGTCTGCAAGACCTCAGCTGATTTGTCTGGGTGGACGGTGATGAAGGGTAGCATGACAAAATGTGAGCTTGCTTTTATTGATTTTTAAAGTTGCTGCCTGACTTACTCTAATTGCCTCACAAAGAGTATCCTGTAAATCGTTTCCATCTGGTAAATTATGAAATAGTTTGTGTGTGTGTCTGTGTGTGTGTGGTGGGGGGTGTTGGTGTGGCAAAGTATCTCAAGGAGTCCCATTTGTACATCCATTCTGTCTTTGATTTCCTACTGAACATGAGGAACACGTTTGGACTGGAACCAAATTCAGTTTAGCACTTCACTTCTTACCAGTTTTGGATGACATCTAGATAGATAAAATTCTGGTCATTCTAGGGACAAGAGTGGAGAGGAAATGGCAACCCACTCCAGTAGTCTTGCCTGGAGAATCCCAGGGACGGAGGAGCCTTAAGAAAGGGCCAAATGGCCCAAACCTGCGGTAGATACTAGCACATCAGCCCCCTGCCCCGAGCTGGCTGCAACCAGCCACGACTCGCGGGCCATCAAACCAGGAGCAGCAAAGGCCAGCCACTCTTAGACTGGTAGGCTACAGTTCATGGGGTCGCTAAGAGTCAGACACGACTGAGTGGCTTCACTTTCATTTTCACTTGCATGCGTTGGAGAAGAAAATGATTTCTAGGGATAAGAGTGGAGAGGAAATGGCAACCCACTCCAGTAGTCTTGCCTGGAGAATCCCAGGGACGGAGGAGCCTGGTGGGCTGCCATCTATGGGGTCACACAGAGTCGGACACGACTGAAGTGACTTAGCAGCAGCAGCAGCAACAGGGACAAGACAGTCTCCTAAAGAAAAAGCTACTACTCCTCTTTATCTCCAGGGAAATCCCCAAGGGTGAAATTGGGTATATCACAGGTCGATGGAAACTTCTAGGAGCTCCTAGCCTCCCAATCTCCTCCTGGCACTTTGTAAGGCTGAATCAGAGAGAGGACTTTCCCCACTAGAAGTCCTAAAAGTCCCCAAATGATGAGGAAATACCAAAAGTCTCATGCAAAATGCCCAGGTTGTGTGTAAAATGTAGAAAAAAGTGACTGCAAGATGTATTGACCTAGGCTCACGCCTGCACTCCCCCCATCAACGCAACCAGTTGTTTGTTTGGCCTGAGAGATCCCAGTTTAGTTCATTACTGTTGGTTAGTGGGAGATGATAAACTTGAATTTCCACGGCATGCTCAAGGCTCAGCCTTAGTCAATATTTACACATAATGATAGTTCTCATCAAGGCATAAGGACTTAGATAGTTATGAAATGATTATACATCACAACCCATCTATAAACAGGATTTTAATCACTGGCAGCAGCAACCACCACCATTTATTGAGGAGCTACCCTGTGCCGTCACTGAATTAATGAATTTGTTCATCGTAGCCTCCTGTTCCCATAAATATTTGCTTAAGTTCAATCTCAGTAAATCACAGAGGCACCAGATCCAGATACCTGGTCATTTAAGACAATTATCTGGCTTTTATTTTAGAGTATGAAGAGGTGTTTACTTGTGTTTGGAAGTGCAGCTGGAGTTTCCTTGGCAGCATCAGACTCTGAGGGCCCAGTCAGAGAGGACTCTGTTCCCAGGGGCCAATGCAATAGATGTGGACTTTTCTAGAACCTCCAGCAGTGGGCTCCCTGGATGGGGGGCCCCAGTTCGCTGGCAGAGTTTTTGAGTTTTGGGTGTGATTGCCGGGCTTGTCCTCCCATCCCACTGCCCTGCTGTCTGTCTCCTGCAGGTCTCTAGGTAGCTCAGGAGAAACCTGATTTCTTCTGTCCTGCTGCGTCTCAGGGCCCCTACAAGCTGGCTCTGGGCAGTGACTGAGCTCTGGGCAATTCTGAGCCCAAGGTCCCTCCTCCTGAACACCCCTCTTGGCCTGGATGTGGTCATCCCTTTGGCCACTGATGCAGTGACCCCTTTCCAAATATCCAGCTGGGTTTTAGGTTCAAAGGTAGGATGGTCTTGTGTTTGCAGATGCCTGCCGCGCTTTTGCTATCGGGACTCCTTCATTTCATCTTCCTGCTTCTGCTGAGTCCACTCCTACTCCTAACACGTGTGAACCTCTGCCCAGAAACACTGGGATGGGATGGAAGTGCCGGGGTGCTGCCCTGAAACACCCGTGGGTATTTCTCGCTTCTCACCCTCAGCCAGTGTCCCTGGAGCTGGTGCATATAGTTGTGGCTCCAATTACTTTTCTATCAGGAACATTCGGTCTACCCAGTACCCAGGCCAAGCAGTCAAGGGTAACTCTTGTCGGCTGCTGGACTATGAAGCTTACAGGATAGGATAATTTTCTGAGGTTTTGGTTTCGCTCTTTCCAAGTCACTCCTGCCCTTCCTATTTTGAACAGAAACCTGAAGTCTGTCATTCTCTTTCCTCAGCAGTAGCAGCTCTTCCTTTTTTTTTGTAGAAACCTAATCTCAGATGTCCCCAGAAAAGATGGGGTGATCTGGCAGGGCCTCTAGGAGCACTGGCAGGGAAGGCAGGAGCGTTCACATGGACTGCGTGGAGGTTGGAGGCTGGTGAGTTTCAGTGGTAACGGGGAGCATGGACCCCAGCGGCAGCTGCTTAAGCAAGAAGTGCTGTCAGAAGGCTGTCTGCCAATGCACACAGCAGGACTCGGGGTGGAGTGTTTCAGGTCATCAAAGATTTTCTCAGCCCCATGAGTGGACCAGAAGCAACTGAGCAGCCATATCCCAAGGGGCTGGGACCATGGAGTCCCCATTGGTATTCTGTGTCCCCCAGCGTCTCAAGGCCAGTGGGGCCTTTATTCCCATCTTTACTTAAGATCCACTGGGGTTTCCCAGGTGGCACACTGGTAAAGAATCCACCTGCCAGTACAGAAGATGCAAGAGATGTGGGTTCAATCCCTGGGTTGGGAAGACCTTCTGGAGTAGGAAAGGGCAACCCACTCCAGTATTCTTGTCTGCAGAACTCCATGGACAGAGGAGCCTGGTGGTCTACAGTCCATGGGGTCTCAAAGAGTCAGACAGGACTGAGTGACTAAGCACACAGGCAATGTCCCCAGACTTCAGGCCACCACCTGTGCGGCCTGAAGCTGGGACACTCCCATAGTGACTGAACTTGACTTTTCTATTCCTCAGAGTCTGGAATTTACAATCTGACTTGGGTTAATTTAAAGGGAAAGGAGGAAATGCAGGATTCCTTGCACTCTCTGTCACTGGCTACATTCTATCCAATCTCCCCCCACCCCACCCCCTCCCCAGGAAGGCTCAGAAATGAAGCCACTGCTTTTTCACCTTGACAGGTGAATTTCATGCTGAATTTCACTCCTTGATTTTATGCTGTGAGCATCTTCAATCGACAGCCTTGTGGGACCCTCACAACTTAAGAATTACCAAATATTCAGCATCTGGGCTCTATATTCTTACTACTGGAGAATTTCTAAGACTAGGTTAGAAGACTAAGAAGCAGGTTGAACTTGTTATGTGTGATAGGTTTGCTTAATGGTTTAGAAGCTTGTGAACAGAAAAGCAGGACAGACGGTGAGAAGCGGAACAAGTGGGTGAACAATGGTTTGGATTGTGAAACCAAGTTAGACTTTCCATCTGACAGCCTGGTTTGGGAGTAAACCTTTATTCATTATTCATTAGTATTCACTAATTTTATGCTGCATTTCAAAGGCTGCCCACGTCACCCTGGACAGAATATACGGAACTGCCACAATGAGAACTCTGTGTTACCTTAAATGCCAACGCTGATCTGAGAACGTCAGCATAGTGGTGGCAGGTCTCGATTTTCTACCTGGAGGTCTTCTGTACATAATAGATGATTATTGTCACCGGAAGTACAGGAAGCCTGGAGACGCTTCCTTTAGGAGTTTCTAATAGATAGGCATGAATGAGGAAATCCTAGTAGCACAGAGGGAATTTATTAATCCCTATCCATTTCTTTCTTTACTAAGAAAATTTAGGAGATCAGATATGATGGAGAATAGCATACATGTTCTGTAATAAATGCATTTAGGCACTATGCCTTCCTCGGTATTATTTGTCCTGTTAGGAGGGTATAGACTTTCACTGACCACCACCCATCCCAGTGATAATTACCACACACATAACAATAAAAATATACAAATAATCTTCCTTTCTGGTGATCAGCTAAGCATATTTGCATGCTTGATCTCCCACCCCTTTTTGCTAATTAGCCTTTGCAGAAATGAAAGACATAAATTTGCTGCTTCTACACTGTGCTTTGACCACGTGAATTAATGAGCCACAGTCTGGTAAATGAAACAAACAACACTAACAAAACACTATTCTCAAGGCAGAGGAAACAAGTGATCCCATTTGAGAGCAAGGAAACATCAAAGTCATGAATTAAGTGGTCTTCCTGTACCAGGCATTTCATACATGCTATTTCATTTAAGGTTCACCACAATTTTACAAGAGGGTTTCCCAGGTGGTGCTAGTGGTAAAGAACCCAGCTGCCAATGCAGGAGGCATAAGAGATATGGGTTCCATCCCTGGGTCAGGAAGATCCCCTGGGGCAGGGCATGGCAACCCACTCTAGTATTCTTGTCTAGAGAATCCCATGGACAGAGGAGCCTGGTGGGCTACAGTCCACAGGATTGCAGAGTCAGAAATGACTGAAGTGACTGAGCATGCGTGCACACAACTTTACAAGACAGGCGTTAGTGTACCATTTTACAGATGGAGAAACTGAGTCTTAAGGGGACTAACATATTGCTTAGGGACTCATACAGGCAATTCCATGGAACCAGAATTCAAATGTGTATCTATTTGAACAGAAAGTCCACTCTCATGTAAACTTGGAAATTACAACAGAGAGCAGAGTTGCGCAGAAAGAGAAGGGTTGAGAAGAAATCTGGAACTACAGGGTTGAACAGAATTGGGAAGGAAATGGAAACTACAGAGTAACTGGCCAATTATCTGATCACGTTTTGAGACAGAGATCTGACAGCTCATCCCAAGCCTGGTCTAAATTGTTGGGTTTAGATTAAACTGTTTAAGAAATGCACAAGAGGGTTAAAGTATAATCACTTTCATTGCTTTAAGTCATAAAAAAGATTAACATGTACTGAGCTGAACTGAAATTACAGGGGCAAAGCTAACAAGAAGTAATTTTGCTTTTGACAGATTCCCTTCCTTATTCCTCTACTTGCTCCAGACGGAGGATAATGTAAACTTTATATCACAGGAATAAATGCCTATTGATTGATTAAACATTGATGATGGCACTGTCTCCATCTGTATAGGAAAGTGGCTGTTTTCAAAATTAACCCTTTTATGGGTCTGACACATGCTATCAAGATGCATCCTGAATTTTGGAAGCCAGACTGCCCACAGCTGTGCAATTATGCAAACTAGGCTAGTTTCCAGACATCATTTGCATGCAATGGTAAAAAGCTACTTTTGTAGTTTAGTTTAGATACAACACACATTGGAATACTGTTATTGACTTTCTCTCTTCCCCTGTGCAGGATGCTTCCTCATTATTTGGGACGTTCCATTTATTTCACAATAAACAGATTTTCCCTGAGTACAAGTTCGCCATCAAGGAGTTCCCCATATAGTTGCAGTGGACATCGGTCCCTTAAGATTTCTATTTCTTACCTACGTAGTCTTTTGGGCTTGATGAGAAATACATGGATCCTCCTCCTTGCAGACGGAATAGAAACTAACTGAAGAATTTGTATCTGTTTTCTTTTTAAGTTCCAACAGCAGTTTTCCTCTCATGTACAATCCTTCATTTGGCCTGTAATTGTGAAGGGTGAGAATTGTGCCTGGTTTCCACCTGCAATTCCTCCCACCCATGGCTCTGACCTAGGATTTAGTTTATGGGTAGGTCTGGTTCTCAGAGAAGGCAATGGCAACCCACTCCAGTACTCTTGCCTGGAGAATCCCGTGGACGGAGGAGCCTGGTGGGCTGCAGTCCATGGGGTCGCAGGGAGTCAGACACAGCTGAGCGACTTCACTTTCACTTTTCACTTTCATGCACTGGAGAAGGAAATGGCAACCCACTCCAGTACTCTTGCCTGGAGAATCCCAGGGACGGCGGAGCCTGGTGGGCTGCCATCTCTGGGGTCGCACAGAGTCGGACACGACTGAAGTGACTTAGCAGTAGCAGCAGCAGGTCTGGTTCTACAGGCTTCCCTGGCAGCTCGGCTGGTAAAGAATCTGCCTGCAATGCAGGAGTTCCCTGTTTGATTCCTGGGTCAGAAAGATCCACTGGAGAAGGGATAGGCTACCCACTCTAGTATTCTTGGGCTTACCTGGCAGCTCAGCTGGTAAAAAATCCACCTGCAATATGGGAAACCTGGGTTCGATCCCTGGCTTGGGAAGATCCTCTGGAAAAGGGAATGGGTACTCACTCCAGTATTCTGGCCTGGAGAATTCCATGGACTGTATAGTCCGTGGGGTCGCAAAGAGCTGCATACAGCTAAACGACTTTCACTTTCACTAGTTCTACAGGATGTGAATCTTAGGTTACTGATGTAATCCAAAGTATTCTTTTCTTTCTTTTTTTTTAATTTAGCATCATCTTATGAGCAGCTAGCATGAGCAAGGCATTGTTATGTACCATGGAGGATAAACAACATATGAGACACAATCACTGCCTTTAGAATTTAGTAGGGAAAATAAAATGTGCATGTTTGTATGTGTTCAGTTGCATCCAACTCTTTGTGACCCCCATGGACTGTAGCCTGCCAGGCTCCTCTGTCCATGGGAGTTTTTTTCCAGCAAGAATACTGGAGTGGGTTGCCATTTCCTCCTCCAGGGTATCACGGACCTAAATGTAAAGTAGTCAATTATAATTGCTACGAGAAAAGATAAATTAAAGTGGGGGAGGGATGTTCAACCAAGATTTTTAATATAAGGCCATAAATTATGGATACATTGTGCATAAATTTAATCTAAATCCTTGGACATTTTCCTTTCCACCCCCTTCAAAACCAGGCTTTCCTTTTATTGGCTTGTGGTCCACTGGATGACAGGTCATAAGTTATGTTGTCCTCAAAGACAAAGTTTCAAGTCTGCTCCCCCCTTATTTTTATAATGAAATTATTTAACCTAATACACAGCTAGGTGCTGACCGACTACAGAGTCTAAAAGGTTGGCATACAGGATGTTACCAGCCATGAGTCAGAAGCAGATTAGCGTGCAAACAGGCACCTCTAGGTTAGCAGGAAGTATGTTTTCACAGGTAGGATGAATTACTGGTGCTATTTCCAATTCTGCCCCTTGTTCATTGGGTAGTCACTTAACTGCTCTGTATTTTAGTTTTCCTAGCAATAAAATGCAGATAATGTTAGCAGCCATTATAGGAAATTAACAGTAGAAAGGTCTTTGAAATCCTAGTATTTATAATAAAAAAAAAGCACCATTTGGCCAATGCCCAGGTATAATATATAGTTCCTTCAAAGCAACAATACGAACATTTCACAAACATATAAAGATATTTTAAGAAGTAGATGACTGGTGTTTGGTCATTGCTGTGTTATCTAATTCACACTATCTTCTTCCTTTTTCAAGCATTTCATTTTCTTTGAAAGTTCATATTATTTTAAGACTATAAAAAATGGTCTCTGGACATCCCACCTTCAGCTGCCCCCGTCTCTGTTGACCATTGATGTCATCTGAACTCAGACTTGCCTTTAAGGCAGGAGGAGAAGACCCACCTGAAACGAAGCCCAGTAGTCTTTGTGATGAACAGATTGTTTTCAAGGTGACCTGCCTGCAACACTGCAGAGGACTCCTGAGCCAAAATCAGGTTTAATAGCTCTCTGGCTTTGAAGTAGAGGGTGTGGTGTACTTTTCTTTCCCTCTTCTAGTTCATACTTTTGTCACAAAGCTAACTTTATGGGCTGATTGAGGTCGGCTGGTAGGAAGAAAAAAAACTATCAAGTGAATGCCTATAAACTGGAGCACCTTAGGGACTGTAATCAATATTTGATTGCCTGGAGCATGCTTCTTCCTCAAGCTAGGAAACAAACTCTCCTGGCAAACTGCTTAGATACTATGTTTCCCAAGAGATAAAAGAACCAAACAGTCAAGGTGGCATTGATTCCTCTAAGTGGATTTCCATCCAACCTGTCTGAGCAAATAACTTTGGCTTTTTTCATGTTTCACCAAGAAAATGGAGGCTGTCAGGCTCTTCTACCCATAGACCTGGGCAAGAGGGGTCCTGCTCTGCCCTTGTGCTGTAAAGACCACCACGCTGGCCTCTGCTGCCTGGGCTCCTCATTTTAGGGCCAAGGGTATGTGAAGCTAAGGTGACACGTCCATCCAGGGCATGCACTTTACTTTCCTGTTTCATCTCTCAGTTCCTCACAGAGGCTGACCCTAAAAATAACCTATCAAAGCTGGTTTTCTGTTCCGATCTCTGACTTATCACTTACTGTATGACCTTGGCAGATTACTCAACCTCTCTTGAGTTTCAGTTATCCGTTTCTTAAAAATGAGAGCACTGATACTCAAACTACCTTAAAGACTTAAAAATAAGATAAACCTAGAAGAGAACATAGGCAAAACTTTCTCCAGCATAAATTCTACCAACGTTTCTCAGGTCAGTCTCCCAAGGCAACTGAAATAAAAGCAAAAATAAACAGATGGAAGCCAGTGAAACTTATATGCTTTTGCACAGCAAAGGAAACCATAAACAAAACACAAAGACAACTTGTGGGCTGGGAGAAAATATTTGTAAATGACAAGGCCAACAAGTGCTTATTTCCAAAATATAGAATCAGCTCATATAACTCAATAACAAAAAAGCAAACAATGCAATTAAGCAGAAGACATAAATAGACATTTCTGCAAAGAAGAAATACAGATGACCAATCAGCACATGGAAAGATGCTCAACACCATGAATTATTAGAGAAATGCAAAGCAAAATGATAATGAGGTACCCCTTCACACTGGTCAGAAAGGACATCATTTAAGTCTACAAATAACAAATATTGGAGATGGTATGGAGAAAAGGAACCTCTACACTGCTGGTAAGAAGGTAAATTGGTATAGCCACTACAGAAAACAGTATGGAGATTCCTCAAAAATCTAAAAGCAGAGTTACCATATGATCCAGCAATCCCACTTTTGTGCTTATATCCTGAGAAAACTCTAATTAGAAAAGATACATCTACCCCAACATTCATAGTAGTGCTACTTATAACAGTTAAGACATGGAAACAGCCTAAATGTCCATTGACAGACAAATGGATAAAGAAGATGTGGTGCACACACACACACACACAAAGGAATACTACTCAGCCATAAAAATGAACGAAATAATGCCACTTGCAGCAACCTGGATGCATCTAGGGATTATTATACTAAGTGAAGTTAAGTCAGAAAGAGAAAGACAAATATCACGATATCACTAATATGTGGAATCTAAAATATGACCCAAATGAACTTATTTGTGAAACAGAAACAGACATCGCAAACAAATTTATGGTTACCAAAGGGGAAAGGGGGTGGGGAAGGAATAAATTAGGAGTTTGGGATTAGCAGATAGAAACTACTATAAATAAACACGGTACTACTGTATAGCACAGGGAACTATATTCAATATCTTATAATAAACCATAATGAAAAAAGAATATATATACATAATATATATATGAATCATTTTGCTGTACACCAGAAACTAACACAACATTGTAAATCAACTGTACTTCAATTGAAATAATGAAGGGTATTTTATAATACCTACCTCCCAGGCTGTGAATGAGATTAACGAAACAATGCATGTGAAGTACTTAGTCCATGCCTAGAAAACAGTGGCACTTAATAAAGAGTGTGGTGGTGGGTCTCAGGCTGAGAATCACCTCTGGAATCATTTTTAGCTTCTGGGCTTTAGGGAAGTACTGATGCACTGACATACATTTGGAGGAAAGAGATGTGAGTGACTCTTCAAATGCTAATTACCCTACAATGAGGACAGCTAAGCATCATTTACATTGATGGTCTTCAGGCCCTCACGTGGATTTGGGTCTGGATGAAAATGGCTCCTCTTATTAAGAGGCCCTGGTCTGGTGTGGGGTTATAATTCTACCATTACAGGCCTGGTCATCTCCTTCTATTTGCACGATTCTTGTCCTACACTGAACAGGAGAGCCCAGGCAAGATAATGTCCTCATTTGTATCAGTTAGGGGCTCAACCTGCTCTGAGATGTTCTTCATTAGGCTTGTAAGCTGTATTTATTTTCATTAGCCTTGTACTTGCAGACCTGTTTGCCGCTGCCTTCTTCTGGACATTTCTCCCTGCAGTGCTCGTTCTCCGTGTGAGAAATGCATCTTATTTCTTCCTGTGCCACGCGTTCTGTTTTTAGAAATCACATGGCTCTTCTCATCGCTTACACACATATTCCCTGGGTCCACATCCATCCTTGGAGAGGCTGGGCCAAGCCTTCTCTAAGATCTAAGATCTCTGTGACCCTTGAGAGTCCCTCGACCCAGCATCTGTCTTCCCACCTGTTTTAGTGCCCTGACCTAGCCCGCATCTTCCTTGAATTGCACACACAGATCACCGAAGGTCTTATTTAGCTCCTGACAGGTCACAATGGCTCCATGAATGAATTGCTATCTTCTCCATTTTACAGATGATCAAACTGAGGCGTGGAGGTTAAATAATTTGCCCAAGGCCACAGAGCTGCCGCAGAGCTAGTTTTGACTCTAGCAGCTATTCTATCCTGCCTCCTCCCTCCCCTCCCTTCTGTACCCAGGGTGGTGCGTGGAGACGTCAGAGCCATCTTGCCGCTCTTGCCCTGTGTCAAAGTGAACCGAGAATCATCACCCTTCTGGTCGAGATCACAGGAGTCTGCTGTGACTGGCTCCAGGTCATAAAGTTGCCAAAGGATGAGATGACGGATGGCATCACTGACTCAATGGGCCTGAGTTTGAGCAAACTTCGGGAGACAGTGGAGGACAGAGGAGCCTGGTGTGCTGCCGTCCATGGGGTCACAAGGAGTCGGACACGACTGAGGACTGAACAGCAACACAAAGTTGAGCTGAGCTGGACCCCCTCTCTGGGCTCCACTTCCTCGGCCACATTTCCTTTTCCTGAAGACACCTGGGCCTCTGCAAATTGGAATACACATAAACATGTCTTTGAGGCCCTTGAACTTATGGTGTATGCCCTGCAGTCCTCTCTGAGGTCCTCGCCTCCCTAAAAAACCACTCATGGCAGGCCCTGACCCTCAGAGACTGTAACTGCTTTGGCCTGGACTTCGGCCTGAGCAGCAGGTGGTTCCAACATGTAGCCCAAGCATGCTTCTTAAGTCTTGGCATGCACAGGAACCACCCAGATTCTGACGCCACTGGATGGCAGGGTGGGGGTGTGGGTGGGGGCTGGCTGAGAGTCTGCATTTCTAACAAGCTCACAGGGACTGAAAGGCCTGAGAGATTTGGATTCAAGGTGTCAGAGGTGTGGCCCAGTTATTAGCATTAAAAAAAAAACAAAACCCTCAAATGACTATAACCAGCAGCCCAAGTTGGGTCCCTCCTGTGTGGGGCCTGCTCTCTCTCCGAGTCAGAACTTGTTCTCAGATGTGTTGTGTATCCAGGTCAAAACTTGGAACAACCTGAGTTAGGAGGATTTTTCTGGGTATCTCATGGGCTCTGCTCCACTGACACTGCTGTCTAAGATTTCCCTTCTGCCATGCCTTGACCACAGAATGGACCCAAAAGGCTCCGCTATATCCCTGCTGGGTGACGTTGGCCAAATCTGTCTACCACTCTGATCCTCAGTTTCTTCACTGATAATAGAGAACTGAGCCAAATGTGCATGAAAATTTGTGATTCCCCAAGAAGCTTGAAAGTGAAAGTGTTAGTGGCTCAGTCCTGTCTGACCTTTCACAACCTCATGGGCTGTAGCCAGCTAGGTTCCTCTGTCCATGGGATTCTCCAGGACAGAATTTTGGAGTGGGTAGCCATTCCCTTCTCCAGGGGATCTTCCTGACCCAGGGATCGAACCCATGTCTCCTGCATTGCAGGCAGATTCTTACATTGCAAGCTTCCCTGGTGGTTCAGACAGTTAAGAATCTGCCTACAATGCATCTGCCTGCAGTGCAGGAGACCCCGGTTCCATCCCTGATGCCCTGGAGAAGGGAATCGCTACTCACTCCAGTATTCTTGCCTGGACAATTTCATGGGCAGAGGAGCCTGGCAAGGCTACAGACCATAGAGTCGCAAAGAGGTGGACACGGCTGAGCAGCTGGCAAGAGTTATACTAGGACAGGGCTGTCCTTCATCTCAGGGGGAAGATCTGTGATCTGTGGGTCTCAGGGACTGGGTGTGGGGGCTCTCTGGGAAGGTGGGAAGGCAGGTGGGAGGAACAGAAGGTGGCTGCGGGCTGATGGAGACCTTTGGCCCAGCACACAGCCACTCCCAGGCCTGTCATTTGGTCCTCGGGGAGTATCTGCTATGAAATACGACTGAAAAAGACCTGGGGGCCCCTCAGCCCTTTTCCAAGGTGATATTCACACGGGGGAGGCGAGGATCATCTGCGATGATGGGTTTCTCTGTCTGAGAGCTAGCCCGGACAGCACATGGATTCCTCCTCGTGAACCGAGCGCGCCCGCGGAGGGATGGGACTGCAGGCTTTTCCAGGGAATTCGCTCAGTATCTCTCCTGTCAGTGATATCCGTGAGAAACAGGAAACTGTTTTCCCATCTCATTCACTTAATAGATAAGATGAGAAATTAGCTGCAGGACGAGCAACCAGGGGGCTGTTCATTTTATCACAATGAAGACTGGGGCTGCGGGCGCCGCCTGTGAGCGTGCGTCTGGGAGCATGGGAACGCATCGCATTTCTCGTTTGGGGGTCCCACTCCCCCAGCTGCACCCCCTCGGATGCTTCCTTTTGTGTTTCCCCCTCTGACCCTACTGAAGGTTTTTCCAGCCCAGAGACATTGGAATCTGCGGAGATTTGTGGCCACTGAAAGCTTTGCCTCTGGGCCACCAAGAAGGACCACCCCTGTTTTCCCCTGTTCTAAGGCCCCTTCCCACACCTCCACCTTGTGAGCGTCCAAACCCTGCACCCCAGGCGTGGTCCACGCGCCAGCAGCGTGGGCACCACCCGGGTGCTCGGTGGTAAAGCAGCTTTGAGCGGGCCCCACCCCATACTTAACTGAGTCAGAGCCGGCATTTCAACAGGATCCCCGGGCGAGTCTCTCCTACCTACGTTCAAGTTGTAGATCACGGATCTGAAAGTGCGCAAATGCAAATCCCGGAGCTGAGGACCTGGAGATACAGCATCCTGCCTGACTGTTCGGGGCTTCCAAGCAGCATTCCCCTCCCCAGGTCCCTCTCGAGGATGGGCCCTGGGTGGCTGCTCTGCGCTTGCACCAACAGGGACCACAGAGGGGAAGCGGCTGCATGTGTGCACGCGTGCAAGGGCCCTGGTCCAGGCACCCGGTACCCATAAATGCCCCGGGGTGCTAGGTGGGAGGGCTCCGAGCCTCTCATACCCTCAGAAGCGGGGACAGTGCTGGGCCTTCAGGGTTTTCTTTCCCTCCTTTGCCTTCTTTACAGTTTCACCTAAAGCGAAGAGAAACCGCGGGGAGGGAGGCGGGGTGGTGGGGGTGGGGGTGGGGCGGGG
>SJYT01013540.1:114093-154847 GCA_006410635.1 Cephalophus harveyi | reverse complement strand
TTGTCCATTACCATGGAGTTTCTGGGCATCTGCATGCAGCACACAGATCTATGCCTTCATCTCCAGGTGGCATTCTCCCTTTGGACCTGTGTCTGGGTCTAATGGTCCCTTTTTATAAGGCTAGCAGGCAGACTGGATTAGGGTGCACTCCAACGACCTCATTTTACCTTGATAACCTCTGCAAAGATGCTCTTTCCAAATAAGGTCACATTCTGAGGGTAAGGACTCCAGCATCTCTTCTGGGAGGAATGGCACAGTTCAGACCCTGACGGACACTGAGCATGAGGATTCATGTAAATGGCACCTCGTGTCGCTGGGCAAGGGGAACGTCTCCTGCTCACTCCTACCCTCTTTGTGGAAGCTTTCGGGATGAAGAAGGTGGGCCCGATCCTGAGGACGGCGTTGCCAGTACAGCTGGAAGAAAGAAAGTGTAGCCAAGTCAGGCTCGTTGTTGTTGTTTAATGTTTAGAAAACTAAAGAAAGAGAAATCAATTATGGGGCCTACCTGAATTTTATTTCCTCACCAAAAACCAAATTACTCAGCAAACTTATCGCTTGCTATTGCAGGCTTTGGTATTAAAGAAAACAATCAGGCGGGCAGGATTAATCTCTGACAGCTGCCTTATCTTTAACTTGCACCTTTGTTATTTTCTGATGAGCTTCTCCTTTTTTGCTGCCACGTTGTACCATACCTCACTGGTTCCTTTCATTTTATCATCAGGCAAGAGCGGAGGACCTTTCAGTTTATTAAAAAACCTTTATTTGTGAAGAACAAAGAGGGGGGGGAAAGGGAAACAATGAGGTCAGACAATCTCCTTCCAGCCAGGAGTCACTCACCTGTTATTTAGAGTGTTATCAGTTAGAGGAGACTTGCCTCGTGGAAAATGAGGCTGTGACAGGCTATTCGGTTACACACACACACACACACACGCACCCAAATCTGACTGACGTACATCAGCCTCCACAAAAGGTCCTTGACTGGCAGAGCAGCAACACTTTCGTTTCTAAGCTTCTAAAAAAAATGAAAAAGCCTAACAAGCCCGTCCCTGTTTCTCCCCACTTTTGTGACCGTTTAACAATGTCCTGTGTATGAACTGGAGCAACTTGGATGTCAGAGGAGTTGGAGTGTCTCTTTTGCATCTTATTTGCTGTTTATTAATTTGGGGATCAGTTGTTGGCACACGCTATGGATTTCTGTCTGGAAGGGCAGTGGCACACGTGCCATTAGTTGTTAGGTGGCGGAACCTGTGCTTTGTCACAGCTTCCTGAACTGGAAAGAATGTTGCAAATCCCCTGATCTCTCCAGGCCTCAATTTCCTCCTGTCTCAAATGCAGGGGGCTTCACCCGGATGATGTTGAAGACTCTTGCAGTTTCTAATACTCTGCATTCTTGACCTTCTTAACCCATTTGGCAGCAGATCTTTCCAAGTAAGGGCATGTTGAAGTCTGACCATTGCAGTTGCCACTAACTTGCCGAGTGGCCTTGAGCAAGTCATCTAAGCCTCTCTGAGGGCTGGAAATGATGTTCTGTGTGGCCTCACATGATGCTGTGAGGCTATGAAGTGAGTACTGATCTGTTGCGGTGCATTACAAGGAGCGAATCAAAGACTCTGAAGGTCCTGGTTACACCTACTACTTATGTCCTCCATCCAGTAGGCAAGGTGCATTCAGGTTTTACCGCTGCAAATTCTGACCATGGTTTCTCAGGGTCAGAAGCCCAGGCATGGGTTAGCTGGGTCCTCTGGTCCGGGTGAAAAGCAAGGTGTCAACCAGGGCTGTGATCTCATCTGAGGCTCGGGTCGTCCTCCAAGCTTGTCCGAGTTGTTGGCAGCATTCACTCCCTTGGGATGTAACGCTGAGGCTCCCGTCTTGTTGGCTCTCGGTGCCCAGGGATGGCCTGGAGTGCCTGCCTGTGTGGCCCTCCCCGAGGCGGTTCACAACACGGTGCTCACCTCCCTCCAGGCCACGGCAAGAAGACCTCCCTGATGCTTCCTCTTCTTTTAAAGGCTCCTCTGATTAGGTCAAGCCCATCCCGGACATTCCCCTTTTTATATTAGGGTAATAGCCCATCATGTTCCCTGGTCCCACCCCTGCTCAAGGGGAAAGGTTTATATATGCATGTCAGGAGATGGGCATCTGAGAATCCTACCTACCACCCAAGTCTCCAGATTCTCTGCTGGCTTTTCTCTAGGACCCTTCACCGCCCCCCATAACCAGGTTTAGCATCTTTCTCCAGTATGTTTGGTGGTAGGGGCAGACCCAGTTTGACCAGGGGGAGAACTCTTTTTTGTGTGCTCTCTTCACTCCACTGAAGAAATAAGAAATATATGTAATGGTTTGCTTAATAGCTTTTTGGAATAACTGCAAGGGTGTTATCTCCCTCCAGTGAGTAGGAGCCTCCCAGGTGGCACAGTGGTAAAGAAGCAACCGACCCATGCAGGTAGACGCAAGAGGCGTGAGTTCGATCCCTGGGTGAGGAAGATCCCCTGCAGTAGGAGATGGCAACCTGCTGCAATATTCTTGCCCGGGCAATCCCATGGAGAGAGGAGCCAGGCAGGCTACGATCCATGGGGTCGCAAAGAGTCAGGCATGACTGAGCTGCTGAGCACAGGGATAGAAGATGAGCTCGTGAGAATAGCTGTCAACTGGGTGGGAAAAGACACGCCACCAGGCACAGCCAGGGAGTTGGGGGACCTCAAAGCCATGCTGGAAATCTGCTTCTCTGTGCTTAACAGGTCTTTGTCAGTGACCTTGAACCCTACCACCTCCTCATTTTCTTTTTCCTGCCTCTAATTTCCTGTGTAACTGATCCCAATTTAGAAGCTCAAATTGGACCTTCTGGTTTTTTGACCTTGTTTCCTGTTATTCTGCCTCTACTTTAATCCAGATCCTGATCTCTGAGGTTTTGACCTCTCCAGTAACCTTACCCAGATTCTTGATTTCTCCCATTAGTATTTGATTCTGTCTTGGAGTTCGAGCTGGACCCTGCCTGTCCTACAATCAGCTCCAAGGGCTCAGTGAGAGGGCCCAATCCTGTGTCCTAGTGAAGACCCTCGTAGGCCTGTGTGTCCCTCTGCTGGGCCACACCGGGCTCTGATGTATCATCTTGCTCTGTCTCCTCTTCCCTACACACCCCGCTCCCTCTCCCTCCATCCCACTCCCTCTCCCTCCAAGTTTCTGAAGAATCTTTAGGAAGTGAGTTTGAAAAGATGTGGGAAGATGCCAGTGCCTCAGCCTAACATGCTTGTGGACTTGCTCACAGCCTTTGGGCTGAGATCAAGAGCTATGTCCTTTCTCTGGGGATTGCTGTCCTGGCCTTACTGAGAGCATGGGGCTCGGAATCTAATGACAAAGGTCTTTTCCGGCCCCAAGAGAGGAAGCTACTCTCTTTCCATCTTTAGCAAGTCACACACACACACACACACACACACACAGGCAATCAAGACCTTGTAGTGAGATAGATACCACTTTGTATCCATTAAGATGATAATTATTAAAAACAAAAACCAAAAAAAAAAAAAAATCCAAAACAGAATGGAATATGCCAAGTGTTGGTGAGGATATGGAGAAAGTAGAACCTTTGAATCTTGGTGGGAATGTGAAATGGTACAGCTGCTGCAGAAAGTAGTGTGGAGTTTCCTCGGGAAGCTAAACTTGGAATTACCATTTGGCCAGCAGTTTCCACTTCTGGGTGTACACCCAGATGAACTGAAAGCACACAGACTCAAACAGATACTTGGACTTCAATAGTCATAGCGTTATTCACAATAGCCCAAAGGTGGAAGCAACCCAAGAGTCCATCCACAGACGTATGGATAAACAAAATGTGGTCTGTACATACAATGGAATATTATTCAAGCTTTAAAAAGGAAGGAAATTCTGACATGTGCTACAACATGGTTGAACCGTGAGGACATTATGTTAAATAAGCCATACAGGAAGGACCGATATTCTAGGAAGTCCCGAGAGTAGTTAAGACTGATGGAGACAGGAAGTAGAATGGTGGTAGCCAGGGATGAGGAGAGGAGAGATGGGGAGTCACTGTTTAATGGACACAGAGTTTCTATCTGGGGAAAATGAAAAAGTTCTGGAGATGGGTGGTGGTGACGGCTGTACACCGTTTTCTTGTCACTGTATTTAAGTGCCTCTGAATTGCACATTTTAAAATGGATAAAATGGTACATCTTATTTTTATGTATATTTTACCACAATAAAAATAAACACCACATAACCATAATTGTGTTCTCTGAAAGCATACAAGATGCAGATTATGTAGTATTTTAGAGATACAGAATTCTTCTGGAGAAATGCTGTACTTTAGTTCATGACACCCTGCCAAAAGGATAAAAGGCAAAAGGAGAGCAACTATGTGTGCGTTTTTTCCAGCAAGGTGACCTCATATGCAGTTCTATTTATTTCATATTTAATAATCAAACATACCAGCAACATGCTAAGTAAAGCATGGTGTTCTTATGATCAATTTTTCAAACATGGGAAAAGTTTAGTTTGAATGTCAAGAATTACCTACTCTCCTCTTCTCTTACAGAAGATGTTTAAGAGGATATAAAAATGACCCTAAAAGAAAAGATAAAATAAATTGGCTGTGTTAGCTCAGAGAAGAAAAGGCCAAGTGCAGACCAAAGAGCTCTGGCAGGGTGGAGTCGGGGAGGGCGGCTTTGGTCAAACGCTAATCAGTTTTATGACTTTTTAACAACTCCTTTAATTCCTGGGGACCACAGTTTCCTCTTATATAAAATAAGTGGGTTGTACTAGAGTCACTTGGGCTTTCCTGATGGCACAGTGGTAAAGAATCTGCCAGCCTGTAGGAGATGCAGGGGCCACAGGTTCAATCCCTGGCTTGGGAAGATTCCCTGGAGAAGGCAATGGTTAGCCACTCCAGTAGTCTTGCTGGGATAACCCCATGAACAGAGGAGCCTGGCAGGTTAAAGTTCTTGGGGTCGCAGAGTCAGATATGACTGAGCGAGTGAGCATTAAGCATCTTTAGAGTCACTTACTCAAAGCGTCTGTCTACAATGCGGGAGACCCGGCTTCGAGCCCTGGGTTGGGAAGATCCCCTGGAGAAGGAAATGGCAATCCACTCCAGTACTATTGCCTGGAAAATCCCATGGACAGAGGAGCCTGGTAGGCTACAGTCTGTGGGGTCGCAAAGAGTCGGACACGACTGAGCGACTTCACTTTCACTTTCACTCATTCCACGTGCATTAAAATTAACTGAGCATCTACTTTGGGCAAGAAAATCTGCTTGGGTCTCAGAGCCGCTGGGGAGCAGATGGAGGACCCAGGGCTCGGCATGCTGGGCTCTCAGTCTCAGGCTCATCCTCTCTGGTCTCTGAGACTCGTCCAGTCTCCAGTGTATTCATTTTTTAATCTTCTGTTTGCAGGCGTTGCTTACTTCCCTCCTCATGGCACTCACCACATTTCACTTGCACACTCCATGTACACTTGGCTCATCAGCCCCACTGGACCACGAAGCCCTTGGTGGCACAGAGCCATCTCTTGGATCATCTTGTCCAGTTTCTAGTGTCTGATCGTACATGACACAAAATACACACTCAATCCGTGTTTTCATGGCTGGCTTTTCTCATTTTGAAAGCCATCCAATGAGCAGGTGAGAAAGAGTGGGTACAGGAAAAGTCAGGCTGGTGAGGAGGTGATTGCCATAGTCCTGGAGGAATGATGTGGTTTCAACAAAGGGAGTGGCTGTGGGAGATGAGGAAGCTGGTGGAACGACGTTCAGCAGGTGGAATTGGTCTGACCTGGAGCCCTAAGTCCTTTGAATTGCAGGATGAGGATACCTCTGGCCAAACTACTGGCCGCACCCAATAGTGCCAGGCTGCAGGGAGCATGCAGGCTGGCGGGCGGGGTTGGCTGTGCAGGAATCCAGAGGCAGGTGGCATGTGGAAGCAGAGGCAGGTGGTGGGCGTTGGGAAGGGGCAGGGCTGGGGCAGGGTTGGAGCAGGTGGGGTGAAGTGCAGGAAGCGAGGGGCGGGCGAGAGGCATCTCCCTGGACTGGCTGCCGATGGGAGGGCTGATGGGTGGGCCTGGCAGGCATGAGGCAAGGACCAGGCTTGAGAGAACAGGGTAGGTCTTCAGGGCAGAGACCCAGACGTGGGGGTGTCAGACAATGAGCCGGGTTACAGGGTGGGGACTTGATTACGGAGAAAAAGCAGAGGCAAGAATAAAATAGGGTTTGATGTTTATCCAGTCATTCCCTNGTAGGTCTTCAGGGCAGAGACCCAGACGTGGGGGTGTCAGACAATGAGCCGGGTTACAGGGTGGGGACTTGATTACGGAGAAAAAGCAGAGGCAAGAATAAAATAGGGTTTGATGTTTATCCAGTCATTCCCTTATTCCATAAATGTGAGTTGTGTACCTGGTGTGTGCCAGACACACTGCCAGGCCAGAGGGGAGGTGGTGGGGAGGGCTGATATGACAAGAAAGATCCCCAGCTTCATGGATCCCCACATTATAGCAAAAGGAGGCATTTGGCAGACGAATCAATGACTGAGAAAATAGCCAAATCAAAACATCACATTCTACACCTAAAATACATACAACTTCTATTTGTTAATTGCACCCCGATAAAGCTGAAAAAGAAAAAAATGCCAGATAGTGGTGAGCACTGTTAAAAAACGAACACCGAATGGTGAACATGGCCATCAGGGATGGATAAGCAAGGCCTAGCAGAAGGACCCTTGGTGTTGCCCCTGCAAGGATGGGATCTGGCCGTCTGTATGGAGATTCGAATCCAGGCAGAAGAAACGGGCCAAGGCCCAGAGGCCAGTGAGAAATAGCAAGGAGACTGGCGGGGGAGGAGGGCTACAGAGTCTGTGCCGGGCTGGAGGATGACCCAGGGAACAAGGGCCAGGTCCCAGCTGTGGGACGTGGCCAGGGATTTGAATTTTATTCTAAGAAAAGTGGAATGCCATTGAAGTGGGGGGGCATCTTTTGGTACCAAGAGTGATTCTAGAGGAATAGAAATCTATTTCTCACAGTTCTGGAGGCTGGAAACCTGAGATCAGGGTGCCGGCCTTTGGGCTCTGGTGAGGACCCTCCGCCTGGCGCGTGGAGGGCTACCTTCTTGTGCTGTCCTCGTGGCACAGGGAGAGAGCTCTGGTCTCTTTTCCTCTTATAAGGACACTGACCCATCTAAGTATAATTACCTCCTGAGAGCCCTGCCTCCGAAGAGCACCATGTCGGGGGTTAGGGCTTCAACACATGAGTTTAGGGGGGGGCACAGACAGTCGGCCCACAGTGGAGTGACTTGACACTTGGAACTGTTCAGCTGTGTTCTGTGTGTGAATGGAGTGTGTGTGTGTGTGTGTTCGAGTGAGGTAGGGTGACAGGCAGAGAAGACAACGGCACCCCACTCCAGTACTCTTGCCTGGAAAATTCCATGGACGGAGAACCTTCCAACACCCTTCACACTCCCTTTTAGTCATCACCCCCCATCCCCAAAGGTTACCACTGCCCTCATTTCCGACAGCCTGGTTTTGCCTGTTTGTGTACTTAAATGATATCACTGGATGCTATTTTAAATTTGTTTTCAAAGCTGTTTTGAAGCTTTTCCCAAAAGGACACACTAACTTGGAAAGAGGGAAACCAGGGGTAAATGAGACATGCTGTTGAAATCCACAAGAGTTATCTATACAAAGGGCTCTGGTTTCAAAGTGTCTTTAACTGGAGACAGTAGTCCACCATGGGGCTCTGACTCCTAAAGCTGGTTTGGCTTTAGAAACTCTGTTCTGCATCCTGCTCTGTTGAAAATATGCCCACTCCACTGTGAAGAGAAGCAGAATACAACAGGGGCTCTCTAAACACTGACCAGTTGAACGGGTCCCCTTGAGCATATCATGGTGCTGAGTTTAACACTTGGTCTTTGCAAAGCCAAATATAAGAAGATAATAAAAGGAATGGGAACCAATAAGTTTTTATTTCATAGGTAACTTATTTAGTCTTTATAGCAATATTTTGAGGCTGACATTATTACAATTTTACGGTTGAAGAAACTGAGACTCAGAGAGATTAAATAGTTTGCTCAAGATCACATAGCTGGAAAATGCCCAAGTCATTTTCCTGCTTTTTAATCTATTTGCCTTTAGTTAAACCAGGATATCTCAGTGTGACTTTCTTCCTTTCCCTTTATCAATTATGATTTTTAAAATACAGAGAATAATTATATTTAATATATTCACTCATTCATTCAACAAATGAGGTGTCTCATGTTACTGAGGTTCTCCTATGCTCTGGGCAGCATTCCTAGTATTAGAGAAACTAGTGAACAAATACAGACATGATTTGCAGCTTTGTTGGTCTTAGAGTTTAGTGGCAGAGACGTAAAAATAGAACAGCTATGAAACAAATGTAGATACTGTGAAAAGTGCAAAGGAAATGAGATATACAGGTGTTAGGAGAAACTATTCTTTCCCTACTCTTTCCATCCACAAACCCTACAGAAGTACACACACACACACACACACACATACACTTTCACATCAGGGATATCAGAGAAATCTTCCTGGAGACCAGCTTTTGAGTTGAGTTCTTAGGGGATTTAACAGGGTGAAATGGGGGAAGAAAGGGCATTCCAGGTGAAGTGAAGAGCATATGGAAAGGGCCTGAGGTAGGAGGGACACTCTGTATACATGAGGGGATGAGAAAACTGGTGTGGCTAGGGTGAAGAGGGCACACAGCGTAAATAAATAAACAGGGAAATGCAGGATAACGACCCACAGAGGCCAGACCACCCAGGGCTTTGTGAGTCCAGAAGAGAGCCTGAAGCACATCTCACTGTGAGCTTTCACAGAGCGACAGGAAAAAAGGAACGCAAGTTTTCAGTATCCTTTATCACCTCCTATTTTAGAGAACGCTTTGCTATTGAGTGTGAAGTCCCTTGGAATTAACATTACTTGTTGCCTTTTGGGAAATATGTTCATCCCACAGTGCTCTATAGAACCAAATTAAAAATAAATATCTAAACTCAATCAGGCCGCCTAGAAACACTGATAATAAGAGCCAAATTGAAACCAAAGTTGAGATGCTGAGTTCGTGTCAGGTTAACATCATTGTGAATCAACTGGTAATTTATCACATTTAATTTTTAAAAATGCTGGCTATGTCCATTAATCATGAAGGCTTGTGTTACTTGCTTTGCACAGTAAGGGAGACAGCATCACCATTCCCATTGGATCCAGCACAGTGTCCTTAAAGGCTGGTTCCGTGAGGTAGGTGCTTTTGTGATTATGTAAATTGATTATATTTTGTCCTTTTTAGTCTTACTCAGTAGAGAACAAAAGTATAACTGCTTTCCTGGAGGTGATCCTTACAAACTGTTGACACTTAGGAGGCCTCATGATCAGAATGCTTCCCAAGTGGCTCAATGGTGAAGAACGTGCCCGCCAATGCAGGAGACACAGCGACGTGGGTTCAGTTCCTGGGTCAGGAAGATCCCCTGGAGGAGGAAATGGCAACCTGCTCCAGTATTTCTTGCCTGGTCAATGCCACGGACTGAGAAGCCTGGGAGGCTACTGTCCATGGGGTGTCAGAGAGTCAGACACGACTGAACATGCACGCATGCTCATGATCAGAAAGTATATGAAGCCCTTGCCTGTTGAAGGAATTGGTATATCTGTACTTGACAAATATCTGGTGAGTAATCAAATTACTTATCCTCACAAGAGGTCAGGGATGCTGGTCTCAGGGACCAGCAAACTGATTTGGGGGACAGCCATGGTAGGTAGCAGTAGATGAAATAGCATCATTTGGGATGATTCTAGGATCTGGTGAGAGAGATGCTTATGCAACTCAATCATGGCTAAGATTTACCTATGGAAGCTGTGCGATCAAAGTGCTTTCATCCACTACTAGGTCCCCGTCTTAATGCACATGTGAAAATGCACATCCATACGTGTGCAGAGTTGGCTGTGAGGCGGAAATTGGGTAACCTCACAAGCACTCCCAGAGATAGGCTGAAGTCAAATTCCAGATTCATTTTCTGCCAAAACACCTCCAGTACCCTAGTGGGGAAGCTTAAGATTTGGGTTGTCTTCCTCCTCCTTTGGGTGGGGTGGTGAGTAGCCTGTGGTACTAATGGGTCCCCAACCTCAATCAGAGAAGGATTTTTTATTACCAGCCCTCCAACCACATGTATTTTGCATTAAGCCATTGCGTTTTGTAAGAAAGACTGATTCTTTTTTTCACCTTCTTGGTCGGCAAAGCAGAACCCAGGTATTTCACTCCTATTTTCAAGAGGCAAATGAAGATCCTGGGGTCATGAGGATCCTGCCTTCTGCTCAGGCAGTCCCCAGAGCATGGTCACCCCAGGGGTAATTTAGTAGAGATTGGGGAGGGTCAAGGAAGGTAGCTAATAATTGAGTGTCCTTTGCATACCTAGCTTTTTCTGTGCTCAGCCTCATGCAATTCTCACATCTCAACAAGGCCGGGGCTATCTTTCCATTTTATAGTTGAGAAGACTGAGGCACGGAGAAGTGACATAATTTGCTCAAGGTCTTATAGCAAAGAGAAAGAGCAGGGATCTGAAACTGGGTCTGCCCAACTCTCGTCAGTGCTCTTTCGTGAACACCTTGCTGCCTCCACTCACTCTTAAGCAAAGGGAAATCTGGAAATTTCTGTCCCCAAAGCCCCAGTCTGAATGTTTCAGCTTACGCACAAGAACGTGGTAGGACATCCTTATCTCAAACGTCCTTCCCCCACCAAGCCTGCCTGCCTGCCCCATCGGCCAGATTGTGGCGGTAAAACCCTGGCTGGGTCACTAGCAACAAAATTAATTTCAATTCCCATTAATTTTAATGTGTGTATACATATGTCACCCAGTCTTTTCTCTCCTTGGGTGATTTTCAAAACTCTGTTGCAAAAACAAACAAAAACAAGGAATGACAAGCCCAAACAGGTTGAGAATCACCAGGGTATGGAAGAAATTAGGTTTTCTTATTGGCAATCTCAATGCCTCCTGCTTCAGCATAGATTTATTTCACCTTTTTATTTTCTATCTTTTCTGTGGTTGGTGGAAATGAAGACTTATCTCCTTGGGTAACTGAAGACTATTATTATTCCATTTCCTCACCATTTCTTCCCTAGATACAATAATCCACTTAATCTTTCCTCCGAGGTCCAGTTTTCACCACTCTAATCAATGTCAGGAAAGCTCTGTTGATTCATGTAAATCTTCTGGCAGACAATAGTCTTTAGGTATTTGGCTGCCACATGTGGGCTGGCCCTTTCCCATTTGTATTTTTTTTCTAGGTCCTTTTCCTTCAGTTCAGTTCAGTTGCTTAGTCGTGTCTGACTCTGCAACACCATGGACTGCAGCATGCCAGGCTTCCCTTTCCACCACCAACTCCCAGGTCTTACTCACACTCATGTCCATTGAGTCAGTGATGTCATCCAACCATCTCAACCTCTGTCTTCCCCTTCTCCTCCTGCCTTCAATCTTTCCCAGCATCAGGGTCTTTTCCAAGGAATCAGTTCTTCACATCAAGTGGCCAAAGTATTGGAGTTTCAGCTTAAGCATCAGTCCTTCCAGTGAATATTCAGGACTGATTTCCTTTAGGATGGACTGGTTGGATCTCCTTGCAGTCCAAGGGACCCTCAAGAGTCTTCTCCAACACCGCAGTTCAAAACCATCCTTTTCCTTACTGCTTCCTAATTTCCTCCCAAATAATCTTAGAAGTGTGAAAGCAATCAGAAGTATCTTTGGCAGGGATTTCGCTCAATCTGGACTTGATCATAATACTAACAAGGCCTCAGAGGCGCAGGAAGGTAAATAGCCTGAAACCACGCTGGTTTCAGAGCAACAAGGATGCTGGTGGGGCCATCAGCATCTCTCCTTCTAAGAATATTCACAGAACACGCAACAGCTCCTGTAATGGTGCCCATCACTCGAGGTGAAGGGCTTCCCAGGGGGTGCTGGTGGCAAAGAATCCACCTGCCAACGTAGAAGCTGCAGGAGATGCGGGTTCAATCTCTGGGTGGGGAAGATCCCTGGAGGAGGAAATGGCAACCTGCTCCAGTATTCCTGCCTGGGAAATCCCATGGACAGAGGAGCCTGGTGGGCTACAGTCGACGGGGCAAATGGAGAGTCAGACGCGGCTGAGCGACTAAGCACACCCGAGGTGAAGATCTGATATTAACTCCCACCAAGGCAAGGATCGCATGATGGTGAGGACAGTTCATGTGAGGATTTGAATCTCACTTGGGGTTTGGCATTTTGAAGAAGATGGTCACTGCTGCTGCTGCTAAGTCGCTTCAGTCGTGTCTGACTCTGTGCGACCCCATAGATGGCAGCCCACCAGGCTCCTCCGTCCATGGGATTTTCCAGGCAAGAATACTGGAGTGGGGTGCCAAAGAAGGTCACATGTGTCATTAATTGCAGGTTTGGCTGCCTTTTTATGGCTGTGAATGGCCTTTCTCTGGCGGCGGTGAGCGGGGGCTACTCTTTATAGGGCTGTATGGGCTTCTCATCGCAGTGGCTTCTTGTTGCAGAGCACAGGCTCTAGGTACATGGGTTTCAGTAGCTGTAGCACACGGGCACATGGGCTCAGTAGTTATGGCTCACGGGCTCAGTTGCCCCGAGGCAGGTGAGATCTTCCTGAACCAGGGATTGAACCCATTTCCCCTGCATTAGCAGGTGGATTCTTACCCTCGGTAGTGCCAGGGGAGTCCGTGTCACTAGTTACTGACTGGCTATGTGACCAATTACATTTGCCTGTTTTGTACTTGTTTATCTATAAAAGGGAGATTAAAAGCCACCTGCTTAAAGCCTTATGAGTATGAAGTGAGATAAATGATTACTGACCTCCTAGTGGAGTGACTGGTTCTTTAAGCATCCCACCAGGGGTTGGATCTGCAAGGTTAGCCCCCAGCTTCGTGGAGCATGCAGTGCAGAGAGAATACCAGTGAGCACATACCTGGTCTAAAGAAGCTGTTTCACACATGCTTCTAAAATTGGATGTCACTGTTTTAAAGTCAAACCAACCATAAGCTCTGTAAAATGAAAATTTATCAAAGTATCCACTTTGTTAAAAAGTTGTAAATCTGAACATGGTGTATACAAATATAGGTGTATATATATTTATTTAGTGTTAATATCCTTTTTGGACTGACTGAAGGGTTATAGAATGTTCTTATCTCTTGTTTTTAGTATTTTAATGAGTGTGATTTCATTCTGGAGATTTGTGGGAAATACTTAGTTTTAGTATAGTTAAACCACTAAATACACACACACACCCCCAACGGAACACTTCTTACAACTCACTGTGATAAAAAGATGTGCCTACCTGCAGCCAGCGACAGTTTATCCATCGCCTGCCTGGTTCCATCTCAGGGTCTGGACGCCTCACCAAGCAGCGTGTATCAGCAAAGCAAATGCCCGGTACCTTTCCAGTTCTAACTGGAAGGAGAGGGTCAAGGCAGCCTGAAGGATGCTCTGGCTTAAAGAGGCTGGGCATTGCTCATCCTGCAGCCGGCTGCCTTTTGAGGTAAAAAGAGTTGTTTCTCTTGCTGGAGCCAGGAACCAGACAGCTGGAAAACAGGTATTCCATTTCATCTCTGACTTATTCCATACTTCCTGGAAGGCTGGTTTGGTGCTGCTGTGCTTTCTCCCAGTCCTGTTTCACCTATGACTCTTGGAGGGTGGCTTAGGGAATATTTTATTCTCATTAACTTTATGTGCCGGGCAGTTTACATCCTATAAATTCAGCATCAAAGCCTGCTATCAAACAGCTTATGCTTTCTGTTTTCCGCATCTTTTTGTTGTTATCATTGTCAAAATCCCTCCATATTAATGATTTTTAGCCTCAACTCATTTTACATATTTCCATTTTCTTACTCTGCTTTGAATTC
Source organism: Cephalophus harveyi (assembly GCA_006410635.1). Taxonomy (NCBI): domain Eukaryota; kingdom Metazoa; phylum Chordata; class Mammalia; order Artiodactyla; family Bovidae; genus Cephalophus; species Cephalophus harveyi. The sequence goes on along the minus strand of SJYT01013540.1, from coordinate 140,966 downwards.
CAGATCTCCCTTCACAAACTGAATCTTGATTTGGGGAAATATTTTGGTTTTGTGTACTGAAGACAGATTTAGGCCAGAATTGTCTCATGAGTGGTAAAGATCTCTGTACATTCTCATGAATTTCTTATAAAGATATAAGATGTCTCAACTAATAATCTGAAAATACACACCCTGTCTATATTTTACATCCTCTATGGCATCTAGATTTATAAGAGCATTATGGCAAAGAAAAAATGGTAGCTTTTTTTTCATTTTAAAATTTTAATAAAGTAAATAAGTAAATGAATAATGAATACGTACCATTTGTCTCTGTTTAAAAATTAATGAATTGTTTTAGTGACTATTTCTAAATGTATATATCTGATAAATGAACTTTATAAATATTGCACTGATATACTATGAGCTGGATTTCCAGAAATATAAAGGACATGATAGTTTGCAAAAAATTTTCACTAACTTTGCAGAAAACAGAAAAACAGGCAAGGAGTGTGATTTATTCACTCTACTTCTACTTGGTATTTATAGGAATTCCCCTATCTGATAAACTCAAACCCAGCAGGTTGGTCCCTGGTTATCCTTACGGTGCTCCTGAGTGGCTGTGAGGCCATAGGCCCAAAGCAGGCAGTTGAGTCCAGGTCAGCAGGCTGGGTTTCTGGACCTTGCAGATCATTACTGCTCATGCCTTGCACCAAAAAGAAGCAAAAGGAGATCAATTCAGTGTCCTTTTCTCCAGGCATTCCTTTAACCCCAGCCCCCAAACCAACCACTCCTTCCTGGAGTCCCTGTTACTACCGGGGCAGCACCTGCAACATCCTACCAATTTCTTGCCTGTTCCGTCCCTTGACTCACGGGCTCCCTGACGGCAGGGGTTCTCTTAGTTGTCTTTCTGCCCCGGCCCTCGCCCAGCACCTGCCACACGAATCACAGATGTTGAATAAATGCATTTAGTTGCCTAAAGTGTTAGTTAGGCTTCTCCAGAGAAACAGGCAACAGGGGAGAGTGTGGGGGGTGGGGTTTGGAATTGGTTCATGGGATTGTGAGGTACAGCAAATGCAAAATCTGATGGAAGAGACTGGCAGGCTGGAGACTCAGGAAAGACTTGGATTTCATATCCAAAGGCAGTTGGCTGGCAGAACTCTTTTAGCTTGGGGGAGGGAGTCTTTGTTCTGTTCAGGATACCCATCCTCATTATGGAGGGCAACCTGATTTACTCAAAGTCCACTGGTTTAAATGTAAATCTCATTCAAAAACACCCTTGTAGGGACTTTCCTGGTGGCCCACTGGTTAAGAATCTACACTCCCAGTGCAGGGAGCCTAGGTTCAATCCCTGGTCAGGGAACTAGATCCCACATGCTGTGACAAAGATCCCAAGAGCCACAACTAAGACTTGGGACAAAAAAAAAAAAAAAAAAAACTCTTATAGAAACATCCAGAACAATGACCAAATGTCTGAGCACTGTGGTCCAGACAAATTGACACATAAAATTAAATCATCACATAAAATGAAATCATCGCACTTGATTTAACTATAGTTTAATAGGCACTGACATTATTTTCTAGGCAACCTTGAAAATATTGCTTTCATTGAGGAAATATTTATCTAGCTGCAATATATTTTACCTAGGCAAATATTCTAGCAAAAATAAGACTGGCAAATTTTGATATCAGGGAAATAATAGATTTCTCTTCTGTTTCAATTCTGATTCTAAAAAAGACATGCTATGTAAAATCAGACTGTATGCAAGAAGTAGGGAATTATTTATTTAGGGTGTTCAAAATGACAAGAGGAAAAAGTATGGTTACTTAGTTTGACATTTCTATTTCATTTTTTGGAATACATTTATATAGTTTGATAATTAAATATTTTAGAGAATTTAGCAAAACTTCCCTGGTGGTACAGTGGATAAGAATCTGCCTGCCAATACAGGGGACGTGAGTTTGATCCCTGGTCTGGGAAGATTCCACATGCCGGGGAGCAGCTAAGCCTGGGTGCCCAGAGCCTGTGCTCCACAACAAGGGAAGCCACCACGGCTACTAGAGAGGAGCTCCCACTCTCCGCAACAGAGAAAAGCCCACCCAGCGACAAGGACCCAGCACAGCCAAAAATAAATAAATTTTTCAGTGGAAACTCTTGTGCCCATTTCTCTCCCCACATCTGCTTAGTTTTCCATCTTGCCCACTGTAGTTGAATTTCTAGATTAATTTTTAAGGTGTATTTCTAGAGTTTCTTTGTGCAATTACAAACAAAAACAAATCTGTGACTTTATTTTTCACCCTTTAAAAATTTAACTTGTTAAAGAAGAAAATCACTCATACATTAAGATCAGACTATGTAAATTTTAGTCACTAAGTGCAGTCAATTAAAATTTTATGTTAAATTTCAGTTTTCCTAAAAAGTTCAAGATTGAGGAAAGAAAAGGAAGAAAATGGAGTAGAGAAAGAGTGTCTCAGGAAAAGTAAGAGAGACAGGAAGAGAAAGCCCGAGCCACAGAGAAGACATTAGAGGCTGCATCTATATCCATCACACAGCAAAACACACCAGCGGAGTCACATCCTGAGACAAATAAAGCTTTCATGGGTCCTTGTGGACCTTCAGGGACCTTTGTGAACTTTCTATTCATCTTTGTGGACTAATGGCCTCATACTCTGTTTTTCTAAGACATTACCATGAAATAACTTTAAAGAAGCCCATTAGGTTTTTTCATGAAATAACTTTAAACAAGCCCATTAAGTTTTTTCATGAAATAACTTTAAACAAGCCCATTAAACTTTTTCATCATTAGGTATAAACGCTGCTATTCTTTTGGTACCAGTTATGCAGGCTCTGGGAGATGGCAACCCACTCCAGCTTTCTTGCCTGGGGAATCCCAGGAACGGGGGAACCTGGTGGGCTGCCGTCCATGGGGTCGCAGAGAGTCAGACACGACCGAAGCGACTTAGCAGCAGCAGCATGCAGGCTCTTGGGCTTCCCCGGCGGCTCAGTGGATAAAGAACATGCCTGCAATGCAGGAGATGGCAAGGGATGCAGGTTCAATCCCTAGGTCAGGAAGGTCCGCTGGCGGAGGGTATGGCAACACACTCCAGCATTCTTGCCTGGAGAATCCCAGGGACTACAGTGGGCTACAGTCCACGGGGTCACAAAGAGTCAGACACAACTGAACACACCTGCACATGCCGGCTCTCATGTGGGAGAAAGACTCTGCCTATTTTTTACCCCGAGGTGGCTCAGCAGTAAATACTTCTGCAATGTGGGAGACGCAGGTTCGATCCCTGGGGCAGAAAGATCCCCTGGAGAAAGAAATGGCAACCCACTCCAGTATTCTTGCCTGGGAAATCCCAAGGACAGAGGAACCTGGTGGGCTACAGTCCCTGGGGTCTCAGAGAGTTGGACACGACTTAGTGACTAAACAACAACAGGAATACGAGAAGGTAAATAGTAACTCACTAAACTGTGACAAATAATGAGGTAATAAATTCTCTGTCACTAGAGGAATTCAAGCCCACCTGAAGAAGAGACCACCTCTTCAAAGAGCTATAGAGGGGATTTCAGGATCAGAAGGGAGAATGCAGAGTGGATTCCATCACGAAAGCAGTCATTCATTCATTTCAGCTTCTGGTATGAAATGTAACACTTGAAATGCAAACCTGAAATGCAAACAACAATGTCATTTTCTAAAGGCCTGCGAGTGAGAATAAACTAGCAATTTTATTGGTTTGGTTACTGCTTATTATTATCATTCAAGTTGGTTTTTTGTTACTTTTAAGGTTCACTAGTCGACTTCACTTTCACTTCACCTTCATGCATTGGAGAAGGCAATGGCACCCCACTCCAGTACTCTTGCCTGGAGGATCCCAGGGATAGGGGAGACTGGTAGGCTGCCGTCTATGGGATCGCAGAGTCGGACACAACTGAAGCGACTTAGCAGCAGCAGCAGCATGTATATTTAGCCTTAATACAAATCAAAAATAATAGGTCTATTTAACAGCTGAGTAATATTTCATTGTGTATATGTACCACAGCTTTCTTATCCAAAAAAGGATGGGGAGGGAGGTGGAAGGAGGGTTCAGGATGGGGGACACATGTACACCCCTGGCTGATTCATGTCAAGGTATGGCAAAAACCACCACAATATTGTAAAAGTAATTAGCCTCCAATTAAAATAAATAAAATTTAAAAAATGAACCATTTAAAAAATAATAAGAAGAAGGGTCTTAGAGCTTCCCTGGTGGCTCAGTGGTAAAGAACCTGCCTGCTGGTGCAGGAGACACAGGTTCAATCCCTGATCGAAAAAGATCCCACAGCTAAGCGTGAGCACCACATCTATTGGACCTGTGCGTTAGAGTCTGGAAACGGCAACTGCGGAGCCCACGTGCCACAACTACTGAAGCCCTTGAGCCCTAGAGCCTGAGCTCTGCAACAAGAGAAGCCAGTGAGAAGCCAGGGCACGACACCTAGAGAGCAGCTTATGCTCTCCCCACCTAGAGAAAAGCCCATGCAGCAAGGAAGACCCAACACAGTCAAAAGAAAATAAATAAGTAAAATTATACATTAAAAAAACAGGTCCAGAAAAGAATATTCTTTTGAATGTTTGTGCCAGTTGCCTAGAGAAGGCCTGGAAGTCACTGGGCCTGTCCTTGAGGTATAAGGGTCATACTCATGGACTTGCCAGGCACGTCCCTGCTGATTAGCATCAGATAAAAGCCATGGGCCGTTATGCATAGAGTGGGATTTTTTTTCAAGTCTAAGGGAATCCGTATTGAATGCAGACGATGTAAGTCCAAGGTTTCAGTTTTGACTCCTTTCATTCCAAAGTTCTTAGAATTGTTGGAATTTGTTCAGAACAACTGAATTTTGGATGTGAAAATATGGGTGTAAATTCCAGTTTGTTCAAGTTCTCAGTGTAAAACCATTTAATGTGCTTCCATTGGGAATTTTCAAGTATTTATTTATGAATTTTTGTGTAAGACTCTAGATAAGTAGAAAGAAAAAAGGACATCTAGTGATAAAGAGATATGAAAACTATTCTACTTGTGCTTAAGAGATTTTTTAAAAAAATGAGTGTGTCCTGATCGCACACATTTATAGAATTAACTCTGCAATACTTGCTATGTGAGAAGGGTAACTTCTTGAAAGACTCAGTAATTTTTACAAAATTATCTTAACTAGCTAAGTACTAAAAGAAATCCAGATTATGGATTAATGTCTCATCCAGGTGAGACTTTATCCTCCAGTTTTGCTACTTGTGAAATAAAATGTTTCCTGCGAAATCATGCCAGTGAAAAGATAGTAGAGTACTTTTGCCTAAGCAGCCACTAGGGAAATAAATAAATATTACTTGGTCATACAGCACCATCATGAACAAAAACATTTCTTAGGTAACTGCACGGAGAGGTAGCTTTTGACCATGTAGGGCAGATGCACCAGGCTCTGGAACCAAGCCTTGAGCTCTGTGAAAGGAGAGGAAGAAACAGCAGAGGGGTTTCACGGCACACGAGCGGTGCACTTGGAGACAGAAGGCGGTGAGCAGTCCTGGAGTCACCCCAGGCCTCTTGCTTGGGCGGCACGTGAGGGTGCAATGCTACTCCCTTGGGCCAGGAAGCTGGTTGACAAGAGAGGCTCGGGTCTGCCTTTGCCAAGTTTCTTTCAGATGGTAATCAGAGCATTCTCTAGCTTTGCAAGTTGGGAGAGTGTAGAGACCTGGCTCAGAGCAGTTTTTGGAATCAGGCTGACTTAGGTTTGAATTTTTTTTCCCTGCCACTTATTACCTGTGTGCCCCGACACTGTATATGTGCCTTGGGTTTCTTAGCTGAAAGATGGAGATAACACTAGTGCCTACAGAATACAGATGTTGTGAGAATAAGTGAGACAATACACGTAAAGCACTGACTGATCCAAGGCACATGGTAGGTTCTTAGCAAATAGCAAAAAGCAACTCATGACACATGCAGGACACATACAGGAAGAACTGTACAAACAACAACACCAGTAGCTGCCGCTGCGGCTAAGTTGCATCAGTCGTGTCTGACTCTGTGCGACCCCATAGATGGCAGCCCACCAGGCTCCTCCATCCCAGTGCCAGTAGCAGCCCCTGGGGATAAATGGAAAAGCAGGGTATCCAGAAATGGGTCAGATGGAAATGAAGAAAATGGTTGATTCCAAGTAAAAACTGCGGAAGAGGCAGGATGACAGAGAAATGAAGATTCTGGAACCCTACTGCCTGAGTTCAAGTCTCTGTTCTATTATTTAACAGATGTATGGCTGGGACAAGTCACTTTGCCTCTCTGTATTGCAATTCTATCTACCTCACTGAGCTGTTGTGAAAATTAAAGATTACCCATCTCCTGGGTTTTTGTGTATTTAGAATAGTACCTGGAACTAAGTGCTTTGAAAGAAAAGATGAGCATATATTAGATTACCTTTACTTATAAGACAAAAGAAAGGCAAATGATAGACTACATGCTGTGAAAAACATAACATAGGGTTAACATCCAAAATATATAAGTGCTCATACTCACTTGTAAAAAAAATTTAATATCTCAATAGAAAAATGGACAAAGGGCATGCATGAGTGGACAATTTATAGGGAAAACGTCCAAATGGCCAATACATTTGTGAAAAGATGAGCCATCTTCTTAGTAATCAGGAAAATGCAAATTGATGTGCCAGGGTAATTAAAATTTTTTTCACTCAACTATTTGCCAGAAGTTAAGAAATAGTGCTAAAACTCAGTGCTGGTTAGAAAATGGGGAAAGGGGCATTCCATTTATTGCTGGTGGGAGTGGAAACACCATAGCCTTTTTGGAAAACAATCTAACAACATTTGTTTTGATTACAATTACATGCATTTTAAAATACATCATTTTAAATATACCTATTAATCACTTTTACTTTAAAATACATGTAATTGGCCTAGGAATGCCATTCTTAGGAAGCTATTCTATAGAAACAAAATTCGACTTTTAAGGACACGGAAACAAGGATTTTTCAGCAACACTGTTCATAGCGGTATTTTTTGTAGTGTGTGCACACGTTCTCAGTCGCTTCAGTCATGTCTGGTTCTTTGTGACCCCATGGACTGTAACCTGCCAGGCTCCTCTGTCCATGCAATTCTCCAGGCAAGAATTCAGGAGTGGGTTGCCATGCCCTCCTCCAGGGGATCTTCTAGATCCAGGGATTGAACCCATGTGTCCTTTGTCTCCTGCGTTGCAGGCAAATTCTTTACTGCTGAGCGACTGGAAGCCCTTTTATAGGGCAAGTAACCTCAGTTATCATTAGTAGAGAAATGATTGAATGAGTTGATGAACACATAACCATAGAATAAATGTGTCTATTGAAGAGAATGAGAACTATATCCATTCACCAGGGGGGATATTTATCATGCATTGCTAAGCGAGAAATCAAATAGCAAGGAAACTAACCTAGTATGAATTCATTTTTTTTAAAAAAAAAATACAAAAAGGAAAATTCTTATGTACACTTATAAACATTTGTATATATTCATATGACTATGAACAAAGATGTGTCTTTAATGCTGAAAACTGGGAGGCAGTGATGCTAGAGAGAAGGAGAAGGTGAGAAGGAATAGAAATCAATACGAAGAAGGAATTCACCCAAATTCCAACAACCAAATAAGTACCAAGTAGACTCCAGGCAGTTCTCAGCTATACATACTGGAGCGATTAGATGGTAAAAACAGTTTCCGTGCAGGCTGAAGGCAGAAGACCCCCTTCAGAAAGAGGCCTGCTAGTGATACCTGGTGATTAGATACTTTCATTTACACAAGATTTCTGGACGTTGCTCCTTGGAAATCCTACCGTGACTCAAAGTGCCCTTTCTCTTTATCCTGTTTCTCTCAGGACTCAGCAGAGTGCCGTGCCCAGGTGGATCTCTGTAAATGGGCCACTACTGTGGCGGAGGACAAGGTCGCAAAGCAAGAGAGATGAATGCAGATGCGGGGCGGGGGGCGGTGGAGGGGGGGCGGTCTCTCTGTGTCCTGGTTCTCCCTGTCTAGGGCTCAGCTCACAAAACAGAGTCTGCTGGGCTTTCTGCCTGGAGGCAGCAGAAGGAAAGGCCATTCCTGGACATGATCTCAATAGGTGTATTGAGTCTTTGCACAAAAAGTGTGTTTGGAGCTGGCAAGTGCTCTGTCCAGTGGCCTGAACAGAATGAGATGGGGTGATCAGGCAGCATTTTTTTCAGGCTGTGCTTTGGCCACAAGATGCAACAGCCTTGGATTTGTTTCCAGGGTAGGGAATCCTCGAGTCCTGGTATGCTGCTATGCCTTTCATGTGTTTTGTCGGATTCAGCCCCAGGATGGGGGTGGAGGGAGGAGAAAATGTCTATCAGGTGAAGCAAAAACCATCTTTGTGAGGACAGCAACTCTGTAAGGAGAATCTCTGCCTGTGGCAGCAAAGCTGGAGCCACACCCTCCTGTTTCTTGGTCCCTACAGAGATCCACCCCCCTTTCTCATCATCCCCCTCCTGTACGCCCTCCTCTGTGCAGTGGTCTGAGTTCATTTGCTTGGATTCTTTTCATTGCAGATTTTAATTCAGCCATCGAACTGAAGTCTGCTTGAAGAGGAGGGAAGGAAGAGTGCTTCCATTTCTTGTGGTCTAACTGGGGAAATAAGACCTGTGTGCAGAAGCACCGCCCTTCCCGAGGACCACGTGTAATTCTTAGGACCCAATACAAGCTAGGGACCTGAGGGGGCAGGGTGGGAGAATTTCTGAACTATCTCGAAGATGCGAGTTTGTTTTTGATCGTATTTGTGGAACAGCCAGAGAAGGACTGCATCACATCGCAGGTGCTGTAGGGATGTCTGGGCCATCTGGACCTCCAAGTGCTGAGGGAAAGAGAACAGCAGAGAGCGTGGGGAGGTGTGCTGGTCACTAGGTAACCTGGGTGGGGTAAGAGCATTCTGTCTGGGGGGATCTCCACCCTATACAGGCGTGACTTTAGGCAACTCGTTTCTCCTCATTGGACTTCAGTTTTCTTATCTGAAAAATGAGGGGGTCAGGTCTTATGGTTTCCCAGGTTCTTCTCAATTCTCATTCTGTGAGTTATTGTGAGATAGTAGGAAATGGTTAAATCAAGGAAAGAGCAAAGGTAGAAAACGAGCAAAATATGTAAAGCAAGGAGGAGGGTAAAGAAGTTAGTTATTGCCTTTCTTGCCCCATTCCTACTCCTTCCTCCAAACAACCTCCAAAGAAAAAGCAGATTTGTGCCTGTTTGGACAACCTGTAGCAGAAGACACTGAAGCAAAAGAGACTTAAACTGAAAATAATCTTGCCATTAAATGCAAGATTCGTGACATCCAGGAGCTCCTGAGCCTGTGGCATCTTCAAGGAGACCCAGCATGCTTGGAAAATTGCCTGATAAATATGCCGTGTCCCTCTGCACAGGTTCAGACGCATCCCTAGTCACGTCAGTTTTTTGACGCTTCCTGGGGCCCTTCTCTTATGCATTAGCATTTTCAGAAGGTTACAGGACTCAGATCCGTTAATCAGATACCCCCTGCCCTCACCAAGTTGTGAGGGGCCAGAGAGAGAGAAGACACAGGGCAAGGAACTCAAAGGAGACTCACGCCCCTGCCCCACACTCTTCTGGGAGCTGGAAAAAGTCTGTGTCTTTCGTGGTGAGAGAATGGGTTACGACCCCTTCAGACACTGTCTCCAGAGAAGCAAAGTTCACAGGCTGCAGAGGAGGGGGCCCTCAGTCTGAGGGACCCGGGCAGCTGACTCCACCTGTGTCCTTGAAGAGACTTGCTTCTTGCTTCTCTAGACACTTGCAGGCACCCTGGCGAGCTGACCCCAGGGACGCTCATCTCATTTCTCGACCAGCCCTCGGGCTGTCACATTCACTTCAACTTAAGCCCCTCCTTTCATGAGAATGACCTAGAGATGACCCTCTGAAGGAGACAGTGTGTCTCTGGTGTTTGGCGAAACAGATAACTATGGTCTGTTCTCAAGAGTAGCGAGGAGGGATGAGGGGGAAACACAGACACGTGGGTGCCTCTGTCTAGCTATTCAGGAGTTGAGCTAAAACACTGATTTGAGAAAAGAGTAGCTCAGAGCAGAGCAAGGTTCCCATGCTGTCTGAGGGGAAGTGATCAGGGAACAAAAGGTTTTATGTGCTCAGCCGCATTTGACTCTGCAATCCCAAGGAATGTAGCCTGCCAGGCTGCTCTGTCCATGGGATTCTCCAGGCAAGAATGCTGGATTGGGTTGCCATTTCCTTCTCCAGGGGATCTTCCTGATCCAGGGATCAAACCCGTACCTCTGCGTCCCCTGCATTGCAGGCAGATTCTTTACTGCTGAGCCACTGGGGAAGCCCAAAAGGTTTTAAGTCAGGAGCAAATTTGACTTGATAGGAACTGGTAACTTCTTTGGACCAGACAATAAGTGGATTTGGAAATAAAGACAGATTAAAAAAAAAAATCTGCTTAAAATAAACCTGGGAGGAGAATAGCCTGGATCTGAGTCCTTAATAGAGGTATCCAGAAGAAATTAAGTAATTATCTTTTTCTGATCTGGATGAGGCTAGAGAAGGTATTGATTCTCTCTCTAGGCAAATGCAGGCTCATCAGCATGAACTCATTTACACTGTGTGCAAGCAAGCTGTCTCCTTTCACATGTATAACGATTCAGAACAGGTTTTAGGATGAGAAACCTGTTGCTCTCCAGCAGGATGGGTTTGGGAGGAAAAGCGTGGAACAGGAGGTCATTATAAGACTCTTGCTATTTAATATTAAGATCATGAGAGCCTGGACCTGCCATGGTAGCGCTGGGACTGGAGAAGAATTTGTTACAAATCAAAAAGTATAGAATTACTGGCTTTGCAGAAAAGCTCCTCAGTGAGAAAGAAAAAACAGGCAAAAGGTGGGGGAAATACTTGCCATAAATATGATGGACAAAAATGAATATTCTGAATATAAGTGACAAATAGATTCAAGGGATTAGATCTGATAGACAGAGTGCCTGAAGAACTATGGATGGAGGTTCTTGATATTGTACAGGAGGCAGTGATCAAGACTAAAGAAATGCAAAAAGGCAAAATGGTTGTCTGAGGAGGCCTTACAAATAGCTGAGAAAGAAGAGAAGTGAAAGGCAAAGTAAATAGATTCAAGGGATTAGATCTGATAGACAGAGTGCCTGAAGAACTATGGATGGAGGTTCTTGATATTGTACAGGAGGCAGTGATCAAGACTAAAGAAATGCAAAAAGGCAAAATGGTTGTCTGAGGAGGCCTTACAAATAGCTGAGAAAGAAGAGAAGTGAAAGGCAAAGGAGAAAAGGAAAGATATATCCATTTGAATGCAGAGTTCCAAAGAATAGCATGGAGAGATAAGAAAACCTTCCTCAGTGATCAGTGCAAAGAAACAGAGGAAAACAATAGAATGGGAAAGATTAGAGATCTCTTCAAGAAAATTAGTGATACTAGGGGAACATTTCATGCAAAGATGGACACAATAAAGGACAGAAATGGTATGGACCTAATAGAAACAGAAGATACTAAGAAGAGGTGGCAGGAATACACAGAAGAACAATACAAAGAAGATTTTAATGACCCAGATAAACACGATGGTGTGATCACTCACCTAGAGCCAGACATCCTGGAGAGTGAAGCCAAGTGGGCCTTAGGAAGCTTCACTATGAACAAAGCTCATGGAGGTGATGGAATTCCAGTTGAGCTATTTCAAATCCCAGAAGATGATGCTGTGAAAGTGCTGCACTCAATATGCTAGTAAATTTGGAAAACTCAGCAGTGGCCACAGGACTGGAAAAGGTCAGTTTTCATTCCAATCTCAATGAAAGGCAATGCCAAAGAATGTTCAAACTACCACACAATTGCCCTCATCTCACATGCTAGTAAAGTAATGCTCAAAATTCTCCAAGCCAGGCTTCAGCAGTATGTGAACCGTGAACTTCCAGATGTTCAAGCTGGATTTAGAAAAGGCAGAGGAATCAGAGATCAAATTGCCAATATCCGCTGGATCATCAAAAAGGCAAGAGTTCCAGAAAAACATCTATTTCTGCTTTATTGAATATGCCAAAGCCTTTGACTGTGTGGATCACAACAAACTGTAGAAAATTCTGAAAGAGATGCGAGGACCAGACCACCTGACCTGCCTCCTGAGAAATCTGTATGCAGGTCAAGAAGTAACACTTAGAAACAAACATGGAACAACAGACTGGTTCCAGACAGGGAAAGAAGTACGTCAAGCCTGTATATTGTCACCCTGCTTATTTAACTTATATGCAGAGTATATCATGCAAAATGCTGGGCTGGATGAAGCACAAGCTAGAATCAAGACTGCCGGGAGAAATATCAATAACCTCAGATTTGCAGATGACACCACCCTTATGACACAAAGTGAAGAAGAACTAAAGAGCCTCTTGATGAAAGTGAAAGAGGAGAGTGAGAAAGTTGGCTTAAAACTCAATATTCAGAAAACTGAGATCCTGGCATCTGGTCCTATCACTTCATGGCAAATAGACGGAGAAACAATGGAAAGAGTGATAGACTTTATTTTGGGGGGGTTCAAAAATCACTGCAGATGGTTAACTGCAGCCATGAAATTAAAAGACACTTGCTCCTTGGAAGAAAAGCTATGACCAACCTAGACAGCATGTTAAAAAGCAGAGACATTACTTTGCCAACAAAGGTCCGTCTAGTCAAAGCTATGGTTTTTCTAGTAGTCATGTACTGATGTGAGAGTAGGACTACAAAGAAAGCTAAATGCTGAAGAATTGATGCTTTTGAACTGTGGTGTTGGAGAAGACTCTTGAGAGTCCCTTGGACTGCAAGGAGATCCAACCAGTCCATTCTGAAGGAGATCAGTCCTGAATATTCATTGGAAGGACTGATGCTAAAGCTGAAACTCCAATACTTTGGCCACCTGATGCAAAGAACTGACTCATTTGAAAAGACTCTGATGCTGGGAAAGATTGAAGGCAGGAGGAGAAGGGGACGACAGAGGATGAGATGGTTGGATGGCATCACTGACTCAATGGACATGAGTTTGAGCAAGCTTCAGGAGTTGGTGATGGACAGGGAGACCTGGTGTGCTGCAGTCCATGGGGTCACAAAGAGTCAGACACGACTGAGCAACTGAACTGAACTGATACAGGCAAAAAAAGACACTGAGACCCAACCCCCATAAGGGCTGAGGAAGTGGACGGAAATTTTTCATAGACAGAATATAGATCTATTAATAAACCTGAAAAGATGTTTAGCTTCACTCATGGCTAACAAACTAAATATTTAAACAGTGATTTTTTTTTTTTAGTAACACATTATTCATTTAAAAACACAATATTGATAACAATAGTAGTGTGTGCCTTAACTGGCATAATCTTTCTGGATAGCAACTCGCTGACATGTATCAAAAGATTTAAAACTATTTCAGCCCTTTGATTCACATTCTACTTTTCAGTAACTCTCCCAAGGAAATAATGACCAAATTGTTAACAGATGTACTTGTTTGTCAAGATGCTTTTTAGACTAGCATAACCCTGGAAAATCCCATGGACGGAGGAGCCTGATGGGCTGCAGTCCATGGGGTCATGAAGAGTTGGACACAACTGAGCAACTTCACTTTGACTTTTCACTTTCATGCATTGGAGAAGGAAATGGCAACCTACTCCAGTATTCTTGCCTAGAGAATCCCAGGGATGGGAGGAGCCTGGTGGGCTGCCGTCTATGGGGTCGCACAGAATCAGAGACAACTGAAGCGACTTAGCAGCAGCAGCAGCAGCAGCAAGCAAGGAAGAGGGGGAAATGACCAATTATTCAATTCTGGGGACATGTTGAATAAATTATGACATATTCCACCATATGATGATACATTAAGGAATTATTAAAATTGTATTTTCTTACTAGTGAAAAAATTTTGGGGGGGCCACAATGCTTGTGGGATGTTTGTTCCCCAACCAGCAATTGATCCCAGGCCCTTGGCAGTGAAAACTCAGAATCCTAATCACCAGACCACCGCAGAATTCCCTAAAAGTATTTTTACATAATGTTAATACATATTTTTATGTAATGTTTTATAGTTATTTCATGATATGATCTCGGTTGTTTATATATGTATATATATCATACCATGAATACACATAAAAAGATACGATCAAAAAAATTGAATTCTACATTTTCATCATCTATTATAGAAAATAAAACACTGATGTCATTTCCAACAATGATAAATGGGATAGAATGGTAAGTTTTTCTGTTAAGGATTGCAGCATGCCATTGAAATTTTTAACTCTAACATCTCTGATTTCCAAAGCTAAACTGCCAGCTAGGAGGCCACAGTTCTAAACAGTTACTACAGTAAGTAATTTTGGGCAAACTCTTTCATGTTTCTGGGCATCTGTTTCCTCATCTTTAAATTGGAATCTATGATAAAAAAAAAAATATACCTATTTTTGGAGCTGTATTGCCTTAAAATTAACAATGACAGCTTATAAAATGCCAAAAAGCATTGTTTTAAATTTCTGACAACTGGGTGAATAGAAAATATCTCATGTGGTTTCAATCTGCATTTCCTTCCTTACTAGATGGTTGATGCAACTTAACATGTTTATTGCTAAATCGTAACTCTTCTGTGATTTCAATCTTTTCTTATGATTTCAAGGAGTCCTTCATTTATTCTGAATAGGAAGTTTTGTTATATATGTTGGAAATATGCTCTCAGTTTCTTTACTGTCCTTCCCTTCATCATACAGAAGTATTCATTGTATAGAAGTTTTAATTTTTATGCATTAAACCTAACTGCCTTTTTCTTTAAACTTACTACAGAAAGAAACTCTGACCTTCCAATTAAAAAAAATATTCTCCCACATTGTTCTAATACTTTGTGTAGGTACATTTTTATAGATCTAGAAATAAAGATCTAGAATCTTGCTACTTAAAGTGTTTCATAAATCAGCAGCATCAGCATTACCTTAGAGCTCCTCATCCAGAATGCAGAATCTCAGAACCCATTCCAGAGCCCCTCGGGTCTGCAACTGTACGGCTGTTAACATAACTACTGCCATCTTGGCCCAGTGCAGTCCCTTCTGTCATTCCACTGACCTGACCCAGGACTACACTGTGTAGCAAATCACTTCTCTGTCCGGAAGGGCTTTGTAGTTAATAGATATTATTTAATGATTGTTAGGGCCAGGTGGCCTCAACGCTCTGTTAGTCCCCAAACAATGATGAAGACCTTTGCTAAGGTATTCGCAGCACCCACGAGACTAGTTACCCATTCATAAATCTTGACTTAGGAATGCACACACTGTTTCCAAGCACATACCTTATACCCTAGGTTAACTATAAAATTGTCCCTGTGGACACCCGTTGGTGCGGGGTGCAGCTGTGGATGCTTCTGAATCCTTGCCCTTCCAGGCGTACCCTGTGAGTGAGTTGCTCTACAATAAATGGATCCATTGATTACATGGAACTGCCTCCCTCATTTTTTGGTCTCAAGATAAGTTCTCAGTTTGGTAAGCACTTTTGCGTCCTTCAACAGCAATTTACAACACCTTCCTACGAACATAAATGTTTAAGAAGCACTGGTCTAGAAAATAATTTTGCTTGTGAGATAAAGATATATTATGTTTTGCTTTTTCTGTATCACCATTTAGTTTTGCATTTCTTTGGATTTGATTGCCATTTTGTTCAACACTGCCAGAGTCAGTGTAGGGGAGGAGAAAATGAGTCTGAAAAAGTTGAAATCTTCACTTTGAGTACCCAGGAAATCAAATAGGAAACTCTAAAACATGGGTCTGCCATATGCATTCATTCTGAAAGAGCAATCAGAAGAGAGAGGAAAGATAACTTGTTTGGGATGCCTGAAATTTGGGGATGGCAAAACTTTTGAGTGTAGTTGACCACTGAGCAACTTGGAGGTTAGATGCACTGATGACCTCCACCCCATACATTTGAAAATCTGGGTATAACTTTATAGTCAGCCTCTAGATCTGTGGCTTCTCCCTATCCAAGGTTCCACATGTATGGATTAAACCAACCCCAGATCATGCAGTCCTATGGTATGTGTTTAGCAAAAAAATAAATCCACGTATATGTAGACCTGCTATGGTTCAAACTGGTGTTGTTCAAGGGTCACCTGTATACACTCCTATAAGTGGAACCAAAGTTTTTCAGACAGAAGTGACAACTGATACCTTTTCCAAGTCGGGTATTATGTTGCCTTTTGGATACAATTAGAGTTGTACATGGGGCTTCCCAGGTGGCTCAGCTGTAAAGAATCTGCCTGCAATGCATGAGATGTGGGTTCGATTCCTGAGTCAAGAAGATCCTCTGGAGGAGGAAATGGCAACCCACTGCAGTATTCTTGCCTTGGAAATCCCATGGACAGAGGAGCCCCATGGGCTACAGTCCATGAGATTGCAAGAGTTGCACATGACTTAGTGACCAAACCAACACCACCAGAGTTGTGTGTATATAGAGTTTTGAGGATATCTTCTTGTTTTCATAGTGTTTTTTTTGATACTGACAAAGACTGAAGATCATAATAATTCACTAGGTAAACTCTAAAGTATAGAAATCTGTTATACTGACTGTCAACTTACAAATACCTTAAAAGCAACATGACCAAAGAATGTTCTGCCAGCTATTCCACAATGGCTCCAAACTGCCAGGTTTCACACCATCAGATGCCACATAAAAATCCCTAGAAATATAGAATCAAATATTGAATGAAATGCATAATATTTTTGTATGATTAATACAAAGCAATTTAGAAATATTTTTTATTCTTACATAATGCAAATACTTTGCTTTCCTGGAGATCAGATAAAAGAGAGCACGGATTGCTTTTGTTGGTCTTGGTCCACAATAGGGTTTCATTTGTTGAAACCATACATTTATGTGAAAAATTACCTTGTATATATAGAGTAAATTTAGTTTGGATCAAATTATTCAAGACACAAAGTGAAAATTATCTCAGAATTTTTGTTCATTGTTTGGAGGGTTTTTTTTTTTTTTGGGAGGGGGGACCACCTTGGGATGTAGGGATGGGACTCGTCTGATCTCAGTTAACAGTGACTAGAAGGGAGTGGGTGCTGTATTAGTTTGTAAGGGCTGCTCTGCGAAACAGACTGGCTGGTTTAAATAGAATTTATTTCACAGTGCTGGAGGCTGGAAGTCTAAGACTGAGGTGTGGGTTTCCTCCTGAAGCCTCTCTGACTTGTTGATGGCTTTCTCCCCGTGCCCTCACAGAGCCCTCCCTCTGTGTGCTTCTGTGTCCTGATCTTTTCTTCTTCTAAGAACACTAGTCACTGGATTAGGGCTTCCCCAGTGGCTCAGCCGGAGAAGGCAATGGGACCCCACTCCAGTACTCTTGCCTGGAAAATCCCATGGACGGAGAAGCCTGGTGGGCTGCAGTCCATGGGGTCGCTAAGAGTCGGACACGACTGAGCAACTTCCCTTTCACTTTTCCCTTTCATGCATTGGAGAAGGAAATGGCAACCCACTCCAGTGTTCTTGCCTGGAGAATCCCAGGGACGGGGGAGCCTGGTGGGCTGCCGTCTATGGGGTCACACAGAGTCGGACACGACTGAAGTGACTTAGCAGTAGCAGTGGCTCAGCGGGGAAAGAATCTGCCTGCAATGCAGGTGAGGCAGATGTGGATTCAATCCCTGGGTCGGGAAGATCCCCTGGAGGAGAGCATGGTAACCCACTCCGGTATTCTTGCCTGGAAAATCTCATGGACAGAGTAGGCTGGCAGGTTACACAGTCCATGGGGTCACCAAGAGTCAGACAAGACTGAAGCAACTTAGCATGAGCATGAGTCATTAGATTAGGGTCCACTTTAATAACCTCATTTTACTTTAATTATCTGTTTTAAAGACCCTATCTTCAAATACAGCTCCATTCTGCAGTACTGGGGGTTAGGACTTCAATATATAAAATCTGGGAGGACACCATGCAGCCCATAACAGATGATGCTCTGGGGAAGTCCGTGACCACAGAAACAGATCACTAAGTTAATCCCAGCCTTGTCGCTAGCCCTGTTCCTTGCTTTTAGTCTTAGATCTCTGGGCTTCTGTTCCTGGATAATGTCTTTCACTTCACGCTAAGACTCAAAGACTAATATCAGCCTTATTAGTGAGCTATTTTACATTATGTTTATGCATTTCTGACATCTCTCATTTCTGAAAAATCCTGTGGTCATTCTTTACTGTGCAGATTAGAGAGTTTGCGTGTCTCGCAGGCTGCGGAAGGAGCTCTGACGTGCCTGCCTTTTCTGAGGGGCTTTACTCTCTGGGACTCCCAGGGCTGCAGCTGGTCACTGGTCTTGGCTTTGATACCTCTCTCTTCTTGGATCAGCTTGCTAATGCAGGACTCAACCTCAGTCCCTTCTCTCCAAAGTGTCCCAGCAAGGATGGTGGAGCAGATTCTGACCCAAGGTTTTAGGGAAAAGGGAAGGACGGGGTGGATGATAACATTAGAGGGCACTGCAAGTGAAAACCTTTAAACTGCATTGTAGACCTCCCTGACTTAAGGTGCCATGGTCTTTTCTTAATTCAGAGTATTTCTTACTGGGCCAGCATCTCCCATTTTGACTTTAGCTTATGGATGCCACTCAAACCCCTTTCTTTTCCTCAAAATCTTCCTTCTATTTCACCTCCTTCCTCCTTCCTGGTTCCCACATCTACCTCACCCCAGTTTCTCTCAAGTCATCAATGAACAGCTCCTAATTCTGTTATTTTCTTACCAAGAAATGCAGCTCTTTTCCAGTTTCATCTTTTCTTTTAGTTGGCCCCTGGGAGCAGCAGGTGGGGGTGAGGTTCACTTTCCTCAACCAAAGACCCATCAAGAAAAATTTCTGACACAGTCATCTCCTCTGGTATCAATTACGCCTCTAGGATGTGAGAGCAGTTCAGTCTCTTTAAGGTCAGATCTTCATCTTTTTTTTCCCATTACTCTTCTTACAAACTCTCTACAATGGCTTTAGGAATCACTCTTCCTTCTATAGTGTAACAAAATTGATACTATAACCACTTTGAACACATTTTGATGCTTCTGTGTACCATGAATATCAACGGTAAGAGAAAAGAAGGCACAACTTTTTGTCCTGGTTATGTAGTACCGATGATTATTTCAAACAGAAAAGCATTCTGGGGCCATCTATTTAACTCCCTCCTCATCAAGAATTAAGTGGATCAAGGAAGAAATAGCCCATTTCATAGTTACTATTGGTGCAAGGTGCCACCTCTTTTTTTCCTTTCTGTCTGCTTATAAAAGCAAAACAACAGCCCTGAAACCCCTGAAAACTCAGCGACCATGCTCACGTTTCAGCATCTTCACCCTGACCAATCCTTCTGTAACCAGTGCTTTTAATCTCAATGGATTGAAGGGGCGCAGAGCATAGGTTCAGGAGGCAGAAGGTTTGAGTTTCGGCACTTAGTCCATGACTTGTAGATTCTGAGATCGTGGGAAAGTCGCTGAAGATTTCTGAGTCTATTTCCCTTGTCTGTAGCACAGGGAAGACTCCCACTCATAAACTCACAAGACTGAATGAGATTTTATTACTTAGAAGTGCGTCTTGCCTAGAAAGACTGGAAGCCAAGTATCTGAGCTGGGTATCGTGGCTGTGACCAGACATGTTTGGGCAAGTCTGGAAGGTTAACTGGCATGTTGGCCAGGCTTGGGCTTGCCTGACAGCTCAGGGGAGCCACGGTGACTGGTTTTTAATAAATCTGACAATTGGCCCCCAAGAGCATCACCTGGCACCATGTCTGATGGGGGGCTAGAACACGGGTGCTCGTGTTGATCCAGGAATGCTGGTTAGAAGGGAGGGACTGATCGCTGTGAGCACAGATGAAAAGAAGCCTCTGTGCTGGCTTTCTGTGCAGCCTCAGAGAACCTGCCTCCTATCATCTGAGAGAGGGAACTGGTGTGAGAGTGGGCCAAGGGAAACAGGTTCCTCCCCGGAGATGCCCTAGGCTACTGAGATCGTCAGCATGCCCCCCTTGAGACACAGTGGCCCGGGTGGCACTGAAGGTGGCACATCAGTAGAACAGTGCTAGATGCTGTGTCCTGGCTGGACTTAGTGGGGCCTGAGGGTTATAAAATGTTGGGGGCTCTTTAAGAAAAGAATACACAGTTACAATATAAAACTTGGCACAAAAGGGACTATTTTTTAGAATAATTAGGTCAATCCCAATAACTTAAACTTTTAAAAAGCTTATTTCCAAAACAGAAGTAGAGTTATAGATGTTGAAAACAAACTTCTGGTTACCAAAGTGGAAGGGGGGATAAGCTGGGAGATTGGGACTGACATGCTAATACACGTACCAGTATATATAAAATGGGGCGTCCCAGGTGGCTCGGTGGTAAAGAATTCACCTGCCAATGCAGGAGATGCAAGAGACGTGGGTTTGATCCCTGGGTCGGGAAGATCCCTGGAGAAGGAAATGGCAACCCACTCCAGTATTCTTGCCTGGGAAATCCCATGGATAGAGGAGCCTGGTGGGCTACAGGCCATGTGGTTGCAAAGAGTCAGACATGACTTAGTGACTAAAACAACAAATATATAAAATAGATAACTAATAAGGACCTATTGTATAGCACAGGGAACTCCACTCAGTACTCTGTAGTGACCTATATGGGAAAAGAGTCTAAAACTGGTGGATATGTGTAAATGTATAAATGATTCACTTTGTTGTACAGCAGAAACTAACACTAAATTAACTATACTCCAAAGAATAATAATTTTTAAAAAGCTGATAAACAATACCAAGCCCAGAAATGTAACAATATATTTTTACTAGTTGCCTGACACATCTCTTTAAGGCTTTTTTTCCTTACTCTCTTGGCATACTTTTGATCACTTCGTCATCTGATGATGACTTTGTAATATCACTTTCTGCAGAGAGAATGAAAACATAATTTTGTCTTTTTTTTCTAGAATGGTTAATCAGAATTAATTCTCAATTATTGATTGTTAGGGTGGATAAAAGAATGAAAACAATGCAGATGATGCACTCTTTGTAATATTCCTACCAGCTTGTGCTCAACAAACAAGAATTCTGAAAGATTTTATTTTGAGTGATTTCTATAATAAAAGGGGGAGGAAATGTATGGCATATTTATAATTGCATAGACTCACCAAAGACAATCTCTGTTTTGACTAGGTGTTGTTGAGAACCAAATTGTCTGCTTACACATTTACATGCCTAAGGATTAGAAGGAATTCCCACAGATTAGAAGGAATTCTGACAGGGCACATTTCAAACTTTGTGCTCTATTACCCGTGGCTCTGATGCCAGGAGTCACAGGACCTGTACATGCTGCGTTAGAGACTCTGGTCCTGCTCTTTTATGTTTGGACACCAGGTAGGCTGGCACAGAGGGGACTAGGAGAATTCCTGGAAAACCATTTCTATACTGCTTCAGCCAGGAATAACTTCGATATACCTGGAAGTGACTTTGAACCAGATAAATGATCCCATGAAATCCAAAATAAACTTCCTTTAGCCAGATTCCAAAAATGCCCCCTGGACACTCCAATGCCGCTGGAGACAAAGTGATGTATAATGGAGAGGAAATTAAAGAGGAAAAAGAACATGGGCTTTTCCACTTGTAACTAAAACATTTGACTTTTGCAAATTTTAGGAAAAAAAAACCAAAACAAAAATAACCACATGAAATCACTGCCAGGGAACTTTCTTGGTTCTTTAAAGGGGGCCATGAACATGAGGGGTCCCCAGACTTAAGCTTTCATTACCTTTTCAGGAAATATACCCCTGGCTGAAATAGAAAAAACTCTGAATTTCATGGCTTCATGTAATGATTCATGTTTTGTTGACATAAAAAGCAGTTGGTAGGCAGAGGTGGTGAATCTGGAGTGGTGTGTGGAGGCAAGAGGTAGGGAAGACCTTGCTCGGGGCAGTCATTCAATGATCCAGGCCAACAGAGGCTCTGGCATCTTCATCCAGTTCTGTGGACACCAATAACTAGCTGCCAGACAGAGGGAGAGAGAGCAAGAGAGCAAGAGATCACGAGGGAGGTTTTACCAGCCAAGCCAGGACATGGTACTTCACTTCTTCTCATAGTCTACTGGCTGGAACTCAATCCCAGGGCCATGCATCTGAAAGGAGGCTGGGAAATGTAGTACACCTGTGCCCGGGGAAAGAGGAAACACATGTTGGTAATTCACAGTAGTCTCTGACATGAGAAGGGACAGGACACGCCCTCAGTTGGGGTTGGAGTGACACGTGTACGGCAAGACCACTCTGCTGAGGCCACAGGAGGCACTGCGAGGCAGTAGGGGCTTCTGTGCGCGCTCAGTCACTTTAGCCGTGTCCGACTCTGTGCGACCCCACGGACTGTAGCCCGCCAGGCTCCTCTGTCCAGGGGATTCTCCAGGCAAGAACACTGGAGTGGGTTGCCATTTCCTTCTCCATGGATCTTCCCGACCCAGGAATCCAACCTGTGTCTCCTGCATTAGCAGGCAGGTTCTTTACCACTAGTGCCACCTGGGAAGCCCCCAGGAGCTTCTGGGAATTCCCAATATCCTCTCTTTTTGTCCCTTAGGATGGAAGTAATGGAGTTTTTCTACAAATGTATTTACATAATTGTAAAGTCTTTGCTTCTCTATTACATATGCTGCCCAGTTTTCGATGTAAGATACATAAGCTCTATTTTCTTCCTTTACTCTGCCCCCACCCCGTCCAATATCCTCTTGAACCAGGGAAGATGTCTGGGGCTGTGGCACTGTGGGACTAGAGATGTACTGTTGCATTGTGGGAGTTCACAGAAACTATCATTTTGTTTTGGTAGTTTTACTCTTTGTACCTCCCATTTCACTGTGATTTAAGGAAACCTGCCTGGAAATCAGTCTAAGGGATGACGATAATAATGGAGTCAGAACTGAGTAAAAAGAGGTTTTTAGGGAGACGTTTGCAAAGTCACATCACTCAGTTCTACCTACTGCCATTTACTGAAGGGATCCTCAACTCCTGATTTATTAGACTGTTCTTAGGACAAAACATGTTTCATTTACTTTGGGGCCCCAGTGACGAGCTGGGTGCTATACTGGATTGTTAGAATTTCCCTTTTACTCTCCTAAATATAAGCATTAAACATTTTTTGATATGTAGTACTGTTAAGAGCCTTGTCAGAATAAGACACTAATGCCCAGGTTCAACGAATATGTTTATTTTGATCCACAATTCCTGGATATTCCATAATTAATTGAAATAGGGGTCTTGCTTTGAGATTCTTTCCATCTGACCTTTTCTACAACAATTAAAGAAAACATAAGGCTTATGTGTAGAAATTATTTTTGGATTTCTTAGAATGTGGAAAGTCTCTAAATCAGTTGGAAAAGGTAAGTTCTTCTGGCAGATGGAAAAATTACTTTTCCCTTGAAGCTTTTCTCTCCACGTAGGTTAAAAATCCATTAGTGAATTAGGCTTAGCTGGGTCCATTCATTGATATTTGATCCTTGGAACCTCTCAAGGAAAATCAATGTGTGGCTTTTCAGTTAATTAACATAATGTTAATAGAATGCATGATACCGGCAGAGCTGGAATCCTCGCACTTAAGTCTTCGGCTCAGGCTGAGTGAGCAGAAATGCCCGATCAATATTTCTGAGAAGAGAGCATATCTGTCCCACTCAAGGGAAGACAGGCACAAGGAGACTCTTAGGTTAAAGCGGGACCTGTCTGCACGGTCCTGTGCACTTGCTTGAACAGGCTTGTCAAGGCAGGAAGAGAAAGCTAGAATAAAGCTAAAACGAGAAGGCTTGAAATTCTGTCCACATACGGGCAATTGTGTCAGCAGTGAAATCTGAAAAACAGATTCAAATTCAGCCTTCTGCGACATCAAATTTGAGGAAGGATGTGATGAGAATGTGGGGGCTAGTGAATGAATTTCTTATATGGTTTCTCTGGTTAGAGACTGTAACCATGAAAAATAGCCTCATAGTACAAATAGCAAACACAGCCCTAATCCCAAGGTATTCAGATATTTCCCTGCTTTTCCTGCACCCACTTAAAAAAAATTAAATTGTGGTGAAATACACATCATATAAAATTTACCATTTTAATCATGGGGAGGGGGCAGTGTCAACATTTTTTTACTAACTGGAAGAAACAATTCAAAGAGAGGAAATCACTGAAAGGAGAAAAACTCTGCTCTGTATACTTTTAAACTGGTATCGTTGTTGTAATGGTAAAAAGTAAAGCTGTGATATAGTGGTCTTCATAAAAGCATATTGACATGCTAGGCTTTGGAAGGAGTTCTGGGCTTCCCTGCTGGCTCAGATGGTAAAGAATCTGCCCACGATATGTGAGACCCGGGTTTGATCCCTAGGTCGGGAAGATCCCCTGGAGAAGGAAATGGAAACCCACTCTAGTATTCTTGCCTGGAGAATCCCATGGACAGAGGAGCTTTGTGGGCTACAATCCACTGGGGTCGCAAAGAGTCAGACACAACTGAGTGAGTAACACTAGCTGGCCCAGTGGGCAGCTTACAGGAGACTCTAGACTGAGTACCCTGGGCTGCCCTTTTCATTTTCAAGTGGATTCAGTACATTTATTGTCGTGCAGCCGTTACTATCATTCATCTCCAGAACTCATTTTATCTTGCAACACTGAAACTCTGAACCTGTTAAACAATAACTCTCATTTCCCTTTTTCTCCAGCCCGAGAAACCATCTCTCTGCTTTCTGTCTCCATGAATTTGACTACCGTGAAGTATCACATATCAGTAAAATCATACAGTATTTTTGTGATTGGCTTACTTCACTTAGCATCATGTCTTCAAGGTTTATCCTTATTGTAGCACATGACAGTATTTCCTCCATTTTTAATGCTAAGTAGTGTTTCCATGATTTGTATATATACCCCATTTTGCTTATCCATTCTTCTGTCAATGGACTTGGGTTTCTTCCACTTTTTGGCTCTTGTGAACAACGCTGCTATGAACATGGGTGTACAAATATTTCCTTGAGTCCCTAGTTTCATTCTTTTGGGTGTATGCTCAGAAGTGGAATTGCTGAATCATACGATAATTTTATTCTTGAGTTCTGAAAAACCACCATAGCGGGTGCACCATTTTACATCCTCATCAATAGTGCATCAGGGCTCCAAATTGTGCTCATCTCTACCAACCCTTTTTCCTTATTTTTCTCCTTTAAAAAAATTTTTTATAGTAGCCATCCTAATGGCTAGGAGGGTGGTCTCAAGGTCAGAGGCTCCATCCAGAGACCACTTGCTGACCATTTTCTCTCCCCACCAGCCCTTCTCCTAAACCCTGTCTGTCTCCCGCACCCCACACCTTTCCCCTTTCCCCTCTCTTTCAAATCTCCCAAACCATCTGTCGTGACTAGTGTTCTCATTCACCTTTTCCTGCTTATCTCCTCTTCAGCAGGAAAGTGCTTCCGAGGCTGACAGCCTAATCTCCCCGCTGGTCCTGTGTTTCTGAATTCATCATCCTGCCCCTCGGCCTGCTGCCCCTGCTCTGTTGCCCAGGCTGGGCAAGGAGGCCGGACCGGATCAAAAACTACGAAATGTAGGGGAGTGATCTGGGTACCAGGAATGATGCTGTTAAACCCCAGAGGGCCCCGTGGTTCTGATGGGGGGCCTTTTTTATTTTTCTTCTTTTGATCATTGCAGACTGTTCACTAAAACATGAAACAATAGGCAGTGAAACACACCCTGATTTTTCCCCCCACTCTTTGGTGGCAGTGTGGTGGGGCCTGGTGGAGGCAGTGACGGATGGAGACAGAAGGGAAGACAGCTCTGTCCACCCCCTACCGCTGGCCTCCCCAGCTATGTTCAAAGCCCTCACTCACCTCTCACGGTGGCAACAGATAGCAGGTTGGTTTGGCCCCTGCCGTGGGAGGATGGGCGTCTAGAGCAGGAGTTACCAGGACTACTGAGAACTTGATGCTGTTCTCCAGAACCAGTAGAGAGTAGAACAGCCAGACCCGATCTGGGGTGCGGTGGAGGGGAGGGGGGCTGCTGGTTTCCGACAAGCCAGGTTAGATCCAGGAGAGGCTGCCCTGAGCGCTGGATCACTTGCCCGCCGCCCCCCTCCCCCCTCCAAGTGAGGGCAGCTGCTCCTCCCTTGGGAAAACTTGGTGGAAGGACAAGCCAAGGACGGAACTAATCCAGGGTCAGCTTTCTTTTCCTTCCCTGAATCAAACATGGCACACCAGGGACAATCATTTCTGGACTAGCTGTAACGTTTCTTCCGGTCAGTCCTCTCCTCCCACTGGCAAGTCCTCTCTCTGTTCCTGAAAACTGTGCTTTGAAAGGATGGAAAGAGCACTTCAGTTTACTGTTGTTTTTCCTTGTACTGAATTAAAACCCCAAAGCTCACAGCCAAGCTGAGATTGGAATTGCACTTCCCTTAGTGCTGTGTGCTCTCATCTTGATATTTGATGTATTATGTGAGATGTACCATGTAATTGGCAATGTATACATTAGTTATATATATATATGTTATTTCATATATATATATATTATTTTATTATATATATTCTTCTTACCTGACTATCTCTCTGCTTCCAGGAAGGAAGCTTCTCATGGCTATTTTAGCTCTGAGATCTGCCCTTTTTGCTCTGCAATTCATACCTTGAGCAAGGTCACCAGCTGAGTGGGCTTTCTGTATTGCTATCCAGAAGGTAGCTGTAAATCATTTTTTCTTTTTTATCCTAACTGGGAGAAGCTGAGACTCATCACCTAGGGAAGAGGGCAGAAAAATGAACTGCAAAAAAGCTACCTTAAAACATAGACCTATAAAGTGAGGCCATTACCGTATATGGTACAACTACAGATTTTCCTTGGACGTTCATTTTTTTGTTTCTGTTCTACTTCAGCTCATCCACTCCCCCTCTCTCACTTCCCCC